>QRFJ01001236.1:5000-150622 GCA_006176705.1 Cocos nucifera | reverse complement strand
CTCCTCTACCACCGAGGTAGATAGATCCCATCTTGATGCAATCCATTTCCTACAATGAACATGTCCAGCCAACATACACCTCAGGGTTCCATATGGCTAGGAGACCGAGTAATGGTGTAGTCAAACTATAACACCCTCAAGGTGAACTGCGATGCATCTCAGGTCAAAGAACCAGACACACTACTGCAGCATCGAGTCAGTCATTGACGAGAAGGTAGACTCCCTAATGACTACTCGAGGTGGTCACGCTCAGTGCCCTCGTTCTCTAACGAGTACCTGTACTCTCGCTCCGGGTTCTCCCACACCGTAGACTCAAGACTCATCTACTAAAGAGAAGCGATCGTACACCAACCTTCCGGATCAATCACCATCCTCGTGATGATCCTATGGTCGGGAGCTGTTTATGAGTTAATAATGATTATTCATGTCTTAAATTTTCAACTCTTGAAAATATGAATTATCATTACCATTAACTCAAAGGATGTATCACAGACACTAAATACACATGTGTGATAGAAAATAACCCATTTCATTAATTATAGTCAAAATTATAATTTTGCCCCTAGAAGTGTATTACAAGTGTCAGCCAATTCTGGCTTCTAGGGCACATATATCTAACACACACAGCCTAGAAGAGCACGCTGCACTAGCGCACGACCCAGCCCCTCATGGGTGCTCCCTCATGCATGCGGGCCGGCCACGAGCGTGCGGACTGGCCGCTGCAGTCCATTGGACTAGAGGTGGTTTCTTAGGGCATTTCACATGGTCTACAAAATATTCTATAGATTGGATGCGCTATCGGACGGGCAGGAGATGGGCAAGAGCTTGATCGGATGGTCAGAAATCAATTTGAGCTAGATTAGGACTGGGAACTTCGTTTTGGATGCTCTATTTGGCCTTTAAAAGACCTGTGGGCTAAGGGGGCTTGATAGAATGCACAGGATGCGGCAAAGAGCAGCAGGAGCTCTTCCAAGTGAGAGAAGAGGGCTTTTCCAAGAGAGAAAAGGAATCTTTTCCGAGAGAGAAAAGAGAAAGGAAGAGAGAAAGAGAGAGAAGATAAGAGTTCTTCTTGTAAGAAGGTAGAAGTTCTTCTTATGTGCAATCTAGGAGATTACTAGATGAGTGAGTTGCCTCTAGATGGAATTTTCTTCTTCCTATTTTGGATTGCTCTTGTATCCAGAGAAGAGAAAAAAAGAGTGATTCTTTTTATTTTTTATCTCACATAAAACTTTCTATTTTTGGTGATTAAATTATTCTATGTAGGCATGGACTAAGAGCAAGGTACTCCGAATCACGTAAATTTTCGGTGTTTAGACTTGTGAGTTTTTATTTTTCTTCTTTCTTCTGTAATTACTGTATCCGCTATCCATCAATTTGGAACACTCCACCCGATTGATCCTAACACTATATAATAAGATTATCCAAAATATTTAGCCTCAAGTAATTAACATAAAAATATATGAATAAATACTATAATTTGATAATATATATTTATGAAAACTATATATAATAATTTAATTTTTTAAAATCTTCCACATCACCTATTTTTTTTTCTTTTTAGTTATAGGATTGGTTCTAATGATTGACACATAAATTTTAATAAAATAAAAATTATAATCTCATAATTTTTTTTATCAATAAACTAATATGGAGCAAAAATGTAATGAATATATTCTTGAAGATATTTACTTAATAAATGGATCCAAAACTATAAAAATCATCCATAAAAAATAGAAAGTCATAACTTACTTTTTTATAATAAAAAAATTATCGATACCATAAATATTATTTTTATTATTGGACTTTGAGATAGTAGGACCTATAATTATTAAATAAAATATATACTAATAATTTTTTTATTATTTAATTACCTTCAAGCTATCTAATCATGAAATCAAATCAACATCAAGATAGTAATAATTTTTTTTAACTATCAAATAATAATAAAAAATAATAGATTTTAATAAATTTTATAGAGAGGGAGTGAAAAAATTATCTCATCTACTCTAAGCTTCTCATTTGATTGAGATGGATATAAATCTTTTTATTCGACAGCTTCGAGCCTCCCACCCAATTGACACTCCCACTAATAAAAAAAGTATAGTAAAAATTAAGAAAAAATAGAAAAAATCAATGAAAAAAAATATATGAAAAATTTAAAATACCAAACCTTTTTCTGTATAGGCTATTTAATTTTTTAGCCTTTTTCAACGATGAAGACCCACGGAAGGTAGTGATGAGGAAAGCAGGAGAGAATGTATTTGGAAAAGCCTTTCATCAGTTTGGTAGTCTAAAAATATCATTTGAGAGGATTTTGAAAGGGTTGCTACTGTGCTTGCAGCAGCTCTCCACTTTCATTGATAGATTATTTAATGGATATGCAAGCTTAAGTGGATTAGAAGGATTTTACTAAAAAATATTTTAAAAAATTTATAACTATTTTTTTTTCATCAGGTTTATAGGAGGTTGCTATTTGCAATATCACAGACTTCTAGTTTCAGAAGAAACCATCATTTAAGAAAAGATTTATAGCCTTATCTGAGTTGAAAGGAAAAATATTATTTTCTGCCGTAGGATCGTGCAGATCTGATCAGATTTGAGAAGAATTTTTTAAAAAAATTTTAAATAATCTAATCAGATCTAAGAGTTCTCAGATCTAATCATGATGATTTGATATTAAAAATTAAAAATTAAAAATTAAAAATAAATTAAATTTAATTTAAAGTACCTGATTGGCCCTGCAATGATCATGTTGATTCCTAAGGTTCTGGAAGGAGCCACGCACGTACCTGGCCTCTATCGATATCCACTCAAATAGGATCTGAATATTTTCTTCTCATGAATCTTTTCTCCAAAAATTAGATCTGGATCTGATCTGAAGAACCTTCAAAATCTGATTGCCTCTAGGTAGATCTTGAATATTATGCTAAAAATCTTGGACTTTCTTCTCAGATTTGTGCATAACTTTTTAGTTTGTAGAAAAAAAGAAGAGAGAGGATAGAGAGGGCATGAGATATCAGGGATGGTAAACTTTGGATGTGAAAAATTATTTCTTGCATTAAATTCACGTTGACGTGAGAAAGGCTTTTATATCCAATGCCTACTTAGAGTCCCTTTTGACCAAAATAACTTATTTATTTTATAATTAGGACTCTAGAACTTATTCACCATAAAAAACCATCAGATCTCATCTATTTTTTTTATCAAAAATAATTTAAAAATGTGTTGGCATGAGTAGTTAAGGAAGAGTCCTTTGCATCTAGGACTCTTTCCTCAAGAGTTTAATCCAAATCAAACTCTATCATAACTCAGTCTAAACATCTCCAAAAATCATGAAATTTGGTATACCCAATGCAAAACTTGTGCTCTATCATATATCCAAAAATCAGATTAAAATAATTTTTAAAAATTTTTTTAAAAGCATCTGATCAGGTGATCCTCAATTCTCTCAAATAGGTCAACTTTTGACCCTAGTCCAATTTGACTATGAATGGATTTAATTTCTATAATTAATCTGACCTGGACTTATTCTAGCCAGATGAAAATAAATTCATTCAAAATATAAGAATGAGTCAAATCAAATTTAACTCGATTGCGATGAATTAGAAAGATTTTAGAAGGAGAAAGTTAGGCTCAATCATGTGCTAGCACGATTATCTTAAACCTGATTGGATCTAATCCAAATCAATCAAACTGGCTTAGCTCAATTGATGACATCCAGACCCAAACCCTTATTTGTGTGATCCAGTTAGGTTCAATTCTATATGATAATGAGACATGTCACGATCTCCATCATTAAAATATCTTTCGACAGACTAGAACTTTTTTGATTCATACAATTAGAATGATTGAGCATCAAAATCATTCTAATTGCTCTCAAAATCCACCAGTGATACCTAGTAGTATATGGTGGCAACCCATCAAAACTGATAGCGAACCTCTCGGTATAATTACCTATGTGATTGAGTTCTTCTATCTTGAGCTCCGACAGGATTAGGATTAAGATGAACTCGTCAAACCCAATGTCTGTCACATGAATTAATCATTCGATTCGAGTCCAATATGAAATCTTAATAGAAACTCTTTCTATCATCTTCACTTTGCCATGGCCATGGGCTTATGAACTTAATCTCATGATTATCATAGGGCTACTTCTCATCTATCGAGATAGATAAATCTCCTATTGGTGCAATCCAATTCCTACAATGAATATGCTATAGCCAACATACACCTTAGTATTTTGAATGGCTAGGAGATCGAGTAATGGTGTAGTCAAACTATAACACCCTCAAGATGAACTATCGATGCATCTCAGATCAAAAAATCAGATACACCACTGCAGCATCGAGTCAGTCATCGATGAGGAGGTAGACTTTCTTATAACTACTCGAGGTGGTTACGCTCAGTACCCTCGTTCTCTAACGAGTACCTATACTCTCGCTCCGATGTCTCCACACCATAGACTCAAGACAGTGTATCCTAAGAAAGTGATCGTACACTAACTTTTCGGATCAATCACCATCCTCGTGATGATCCTACGGTAGGAAGCAGTTTATGAGTTAATTATGAAAATTCATGTCTTAAATTTTTAAATCTTGAAAATATGAATTATCATTACCATTAACTCAAAGGATGTATCATAGATACTTTTAAATACACACTATGATAGAAAATAATTTATTTATTAATTTATAATCAAAATTATAAAATTATCCTTAGAAGTGTATTACAAGTGACAATCAATCTGGCTTCTAGGGCATGCATCTAACAAACTTCCACTTGACCTAAAGCCAATTGGCTACAAATTTAAGTCCCATATTCTCAAGATGGACTTTGATCTTTCGTTGGCTCAATGGCTTTGTCAGCAGGTCAGCCGCATTATCTGCAGTGTCGATTCTCTTGATCTCGATATATCCCTTCTTGAGATAATCGTGGATGAGGTGGTATTGCCACTCGATATGCTTAGATTTTTTGTGAGACCTCGGCTCCTTAGCTAGGGCTATGGCACCATTGTTGTCGTAGTACAAAGGGATGGCATCTGATGGCATCACTCCAAGCTCTGCGATGAACTTCTTATACCAGAATGTCTTCTTTACAGTTTTTGATGTAGCGATGTACTCTACTTTCATGATGAAATCTGCTATCACAGTCTGCTTAAAACTCTTTCAGCTGATAGCACTACCATTGCATACAAACAAACTTTCAGATGTCGACTTTCGATCATCTATATCGGACATAAAATTTGAGTCTGTATACCTCTGGACCTAAAGTTCTCCATTACAAAATACTAGAAATATATCCTTAGTCCTTCTCAAGTACTTAAGAATATATTTCATAGAAGTCCAGTACTCTTCACCTGGATTTGATTGATACCTGCTCATAACACTCATAGCATGGGCAATATCAGGTCGTGTACATAGCATGACATACATGAGGCTTCCTATTGTTGAAGCATAAGGGATTTTGCTCATGTATTTAATCTCCTCAGGTGTGTTAGGATACATCTTCTTGGAGAGATAAATGCCGTGTCTGAAGGACACCATTTTTCTCTTGAAGTTTTTCATGCTAAACCTCTTTAGCACCTCCTCTATGTACATCTTCTGTGAGAGACCCAGTATCCTATTTGGTCTATCTCTATAGACCTTAATTCTTAGAATAAAGGATGCCTTTCCTAGGTCTTTCATGGAGAATTTTTTAGACAACCACATTTTAACTATAGTCAACATGAAAATATCATTTCCAATTAGGAGGATGTCATCCACGAATAGTACGAGAAAAACAACAGCGCTCCCACTGACCTTTTTGAAAATATAGGACTCCTCATTCTTGATGAATCCAAATGATTTGATCACATTATTGAAATGAGCATTCCAGCTTCGAGATGCTTGCTTAAGTCCATATATGGATCTTTGCAGCTTGTAAACCTTATGATCAGTATCACTGGATGTGAAACCTAGTGGTTGTTTCATATAGATATCTTTCTCAAGATATCCATTTAAGAATATCATTTTTACGTACATCTACCATATTTCATAATCAAAATAGGCTGCAACAACAAGTAATGTATGGATGAATTTGAGCATAGCTACTGACGAAAAAGCATCCTGATGGTCAATGCCTTCATGCTGACTATATCCTTTTGCTATGAGCCTTGCTTTGAATGTCTCTACATTTTCATTGGCACCTATCTTTCTCTTGAAGATCCATTTACATCCAATAGGTACTATACCTTCAAGTGGATCTACCAAGATCCAAATTTGGTTCGAGCGCATTGAGTTAATCTCTAACTTCATTGCCTCTAATCATTTCTTGGAGTTGATATCTGATATCATCTCGTCATAGATTTTGGGATCATCACCTTGAACTCCTTTTTCTATGAGGAATATTTTCTCTACGTCCTCTAAAATAGTACCTAAGTACCTTTGAGGAGGACAAAAAATTCTTTCTGATCTATAAGGTGGATGAAGTAGTGATTAGATTGGCTCAATCTGATTGGGTTCCATAGGTTCCTTGGCTCATAGCTCTTATTTTCTTGAATTTTTTTAGATTTGAATCTGAATTACAAAGTCTAATCAAGATCAGAAATTTCTCAATCGCCTTCGATCCTAAATTCTTAAAAAATTAAAAGGAACAACTATTTATGCTGGGAAGATCTACCTGCTTTAACCAATTCATTTTTTTCTTGAAGTTTAGATCTTGTTGGATCTATTTTTGTTTATTATTTTGATTGCTAAAAATTATAAAAATAAAAAAATTTAAAAAAAGTTAGTTGCATCTTCATCTGCATACCCATCCCGCATCACCCTCCCTTCCTCCCACCGCCTCCCCCCACCCCTTGCCCCATCGCATGAGGCCCAGGTTGCAACTGTCCATGCCACCCCACCGACGTCCATGCCGCACCCGGCTCTGCACGATTACCAAACCCTCTCCCCTTCCCCAGTTTTCCTACTTTTTTTTTTCATTTGCTTCTCTATTTCAGAGAATGGTGGAAAGGAAAGCAGATAAGAGGGGAAGATCGAGGCCGGTCACAATGGGGAGGAAGCTGATGGCGGCGAGCAGAGAATGGAGATAAGGAAAGCATATGAGGAAGCTTCAAGTGGATGGCATCTATAAGGGCTCAAAGCAAAAAAAAAAAAAAAAAAAAAAAAGCTACCATAAAGAAAAAGATGGAGGAGAAGGAAAGCATCTAAGAGAGATCGGAGGGGAAAGACCAATGCCGGTCACGATGGAGAGGAAGACGATAGTGGAGAACGGTGGAGGTAGCAGTAAGAAGAACGGAGAGGAGGTAGGCATCATAAGAACTCAAGAAGTTTCGAGAGAGCTCAAGAGATGTTCGAAGTCAGAACAAAAAAAAAAAAAAAAAATAGGAGAGCTTGATACATGGTGCATTGGGAGACCACCAGATTATATATTTCTCGTCTCCATCAAATGTGCTGGTTACTTTTAAACGGTCTTAAGGAAAGGTCAAGCGGTCGCAGTCGATCCGCGCAATTAGATTCTCCAGAGCAATTGAACCGCCCCCTCCTCACAACTTTATTGTTAACAATTAAATCAAAGCCAGTTTAGCCCCACTTCTGTGGCAGCAGGGCTCTTCTTGTTTGCAGGCATAGACAAATTAAATCAAAGAGGAATAAATCTGAACCTAGACGAGAGATGTCATTGAAACCGGTCAAAATTTATGCCTTCTCTAATAGCATGGCCTTGTATTTCTAGGTACCTAACTCACTTGCAACTGGGTCTTATAATGCACCAGTACATCTCCACCACGGCGCAACTTAAGAGGAAAGTTTGAGCAAAATATAGGGACCTGCAATACGGGGAAATTTCTCCAGTTCTACCAACTTCATGTCTCTATTCAAGTGGATGGGCTCAACCTTCCATCCACAATGTTCAAGCCAAAGAATCAATCGTTCTGTAACCAAAAAAAAAAAAAGGAAAAAAAGGAAAGAACCACTCATTCTACCTCATGGTGAATAGCAGTTCTCCTAAATGGTTTGACCATGCAACCCAGTTGATCAATAGAAAAAATTGGCGGTTTCCTTCGAGTCCTTTTGGTTCTCTTCGCTTTAAAACTAAAGGATCAGCATGAATTATGTGAAGGATAAATAATCTATTACTGAATCTTTATATATTTTGGTACCTTCGGGATGCACAATATAAGCAAAGTTTGTAAAATAGTACGCTACCCAAAATAGGTTGATCATATCGGCTCAGTATCTCGAACAAATATAAAAAATGATAAGAAAGAGATGCTAGAAGAAATTTAGGAGAGGAAAAATTATTAAAAAATTGTAAGTCAAAACATCTCATGCTCAAGCCACTCTTTTCATAATATCTCTGAACCTAGCACAAGTTGGTTTCCTAATCAAATACCACTAAAATTCTCTTCCTTTTTTATTTGAAAATTGATATCACACTTTTGTTTTCCAAAAGAATGCCTTAGAGGTAAAAACTATTCCAAGTGGGATGACTAAGTAGAATAAAATTAGGAATAGTATCCTAGTAAAAAAAGAATAATCAATGAACTTGGAATACTCTTCATTGCAAAGTCCATATCAACAACAATGAACTTGTTAATGTCATGAAATACCATAGTAGCTATTGCCATTGTTACTATAGTAATAGCAATATGTGTTGATTTGTTGAACCACCAATAAAACAATACATCTTCTATGGATTTGAATAGTAACTCCTTCATTGGCTCAGCCTCTTTGAAGCATCTCTTAGAATCAAGAATATCCTCCAACATTTTCTTGCAGCATTAACTCCATGATTATAATGTTGAGATTGCATTGGGCGTTTAGCTTACACCATTAAACATCAAGTTGCCTGTTACAATTAGTTCTATTTAGAGCATCGACCATTATCTGCATACCTATAAAATCAGTAACAAAACTTTGGCTTCATTTACATACTTCCATTAGAATAGATTCATATATTTGCATACCGTTGGCTTATACACATGAAATTAAATCCTCATCTATATATAGAGTCTTTTAACAGCTCAAATTTTAGAGTAGTTTCAAAACTAACTAGCATGCCAAAAATACTAAGACGCAATATGAATCATCTCCACTAAGTATATCTTCTTGTTACTTGATTTTTGAAGCTATTTCAAAAATAATCGACTCTTCAGCAATATAGCTAACTCGATTTTTAAGAAAACATCCATGTCTTGGATAACTTCAATATAAGACTCTTCTACATGATTTGACTTTTCAAACTCTCTTCTTTTTATTTAATTAATATTGATATCACTTTTGTTTTTTCCAAAAGAGTACCTTAGAGATCTGGTGGAGCTAATCTTTGATGATCACTAAAAGACAAAAACTATTCTTGGTGGGATAATTAAGTAGAATAAAACCAAAAATAGCATCCAATTATCAATAGGGCAAGCAATAGACTCCCAACAAAGTTATGGATCTCCTGCAGAATCTCTCTCTTCAACTTTGGATCCTTAAGGACATACTAAAACTTAAAAATATCATCCTTATGTATTCTAAATTCTGAATGTGCACTAGATTCTACCCATTCTGATCTTCTGTAATTTTGAGTCTTCTCTCTGAGATGCTTTGATCCTCTCAATGAAGAAAGGCTACACTCTAATGGTAGTAAACTGGACATCAAAATGGTACAACCATACCATGATTCCTAACCTTTTCAAATCCTCTATAATATATTTCTATGAAGTGAATAGAGTTACTAAGGCTCTATTTGGCTAAGCTTTTCGAGTACCAGAAAGCACTTTTTGGCCCTTCAAAAGCATTTTTGGATGATACAATTATGTTTGGTAAAAAAATAGAAAGCAATTTTGGCTTTGTCAGAAAGCTAAAAAAGTCTAGTTAAGAAAAACTTCATTTTAAAGCTTTTTCTAAAAGTACTTTCTGACTAATGTCGAAAAGCTATTTTGATTTAAATAAATTTTTTTAATGATCAAAATGCCTACTAATAAATCTCATAGTTACATCTTATATCATATTATATTATATCATTATATTATAAATATAATATAATATAATAATAAATTAACATTATGATATATTATAAATATATAATATAATCTATTATAGTATTATTATATTACAAAAAATATTTTTATATAATAATAATTAATAATATAATATATTATATTATATTATAATTTATTATTAGATTAGATTATAATCCATTATTATATAACATTATATATTACTTCATAATTATAATATTTATTATACTATTATAATTATATTATATTATTATAATATAATAATATTATAATAGATTATATTAGATTTATAACTTAAATATTATTATATTTTAAAATATTATTTATTATTATTATTATCATATAATGTAATACAATAAAATATTATAATATATAATATATAACATAATATATTATAATAATATTATTTTATAAAAAAATTAATTTGATATAACTATAACTAATAATATAATAATATTATTATATTATAATAATATAATATAATATGTTATATTATAATTTATTATTAGATTATAATCTATTATATTATATAACATTATATATTACATCATAATTACAATAATATTATATTATATTATATTATTATATTACAATATATGATAATAATAATAATAAAATAATACTTTAAAATATAATAATATTTATGTTATAATCATAATATAATATTATTATATCATAATGATATAATATAATTACATTATAATAATATAGTATAATATATTATATTATCATCTATTATTAGATTAAATCATAACCAATATATTATATTACATTATAAATTATATTATAATTATAATAATATAATATAATATCATAATATTATGTTATATTATATGATAATAATATTATATAATATAATAATATTTTAATATATAATAATATATAATATTATATTATATTATTTTTTATTATGTAATATCTTTTATTATCATTTTATCATATCAAAATATTTTTTTATTTTAGTTGTCAAACATATGCTAAAGTTTTAAAGTACTTTATAAATGTGGGTACCAAATAATAAATAGCTTTTCATAAAAACTCTACTTCCAAAAGCTCTACTTTCAAAAGCTCCAAAAGCTCTACTCCTAACAACAATCCCAAACAGGACCTAAGCCTCCTCTTCAATGCATTTGCCACCAATTTGCTCCTCTTCAATGCATTTGCCACCAATTTGCCTTCCCTGGATAATAACCAATTACCAAATCATAAATCTTTAATAGCTTCAACCACGCACTCTCAAATTCAGCTCCTTCCAAATGAATATATATTTCAGGCTCTTGTGATTCCTAAATATCTCATAGAGTTTCCTGTATGGGTAGTGCCTTTAGATTTTTAGAACAAAAACCATTGCTATCAAGTCCAAGTCATCGGTAGGATAGCCCTATTCATACAAATTCAACTGCTTGGATGGTAAGTCACCACACTTTCAATCTCTATAAAAGACATCTCAATCCTTTCTTGGAAGCATTACTATAGATAGTGAAGTCTTCACTCCTAGAAAGTAGTGTGAGAAGAGGGGCCAATAGAAGGCACTTCATTAGCTTATGAAAGCTTTACTAAAATTTTTCTACCTTTTCAATTTTTCTTCATCTAAGCATGTTAGATGCAGTGCAATCAAAAAAATCCATTAACACGCCTCCTGTACTCCCAACTAGCTCAAGAAAACTACAAACCTAGGATATAATAGTTGGTGGGCTCTAATTTATGATTGCCTCCTATTAAAGTATCGTATACCCTAAAAACCATTTGCATGTAACTGTAAATATTTATTAGATTAATGCATTGAGTTTTTCCATTTCATGATCACATTCAGTATAGGCTATGTGTCACATATTAACCATAGAGCCAAGAAAGAGTTCTCAAGTACTTTAGAAGTCTTATCCAAGTGGATGGAGCATTATCCACAGGGAGGATTGGATAGATATAAGTAGTTGAAATTTATTCCCAGCTATGGATGAGGTTGGGTATCAGATCTATGGCCATTCAAGAAAGTCCTAGACTTTGGATCAGGTTTGGATTGGTTGATTACTCGGTGTCTAAGATAAGTGATTTAAAGAAGGTAATTTTTAATTGGTTCTATTATCTGATTTGGCCAACTCAGTTGGTATCTAAGAAAAGCAACGAATAGAAAATCTTCCACATCTTATACTTACTTGGCTGAGTCAGTTAGCCAATTTTGGGCTTGGAGTGCTCAAAGGCGATCTTGAAATAGTTAGGAGCTTTCTAGATCCAGGTTAATCCTATGATAGAAAGTCCATTTTGAACTTGTTTGCTATTACAACTCAAACTCTAATTAAAATACTCTCCTCTATCATCTCTAGATTTAGGACCCCCTAAAGCTCTTATTTATAGAATTCTTTCTCTTTGACCTTTTTCTTCTTCTTACATATATTTAAAAAAAAAATATTATATCAAAAACATAGAGAACATAGCAAACTCCTCACTTCCTTCTTGGAAAAGGAAATCTGGACGGTTAATGAGAATTGAACAAAAATCTATCCTTGACCAAGTATCCAACAAACCTTCTATGGAAGAAATCAATCGTGAACCTCAGGTTCTAATAGACCTTTGCTATCCAGTGGGCTCAGCCCAACCATCCTATATTCGACTATCCTAGACTACTACCACCATCTTCAAGTTAAAATCTTAAATCATTAATATGCTCCTCAAATTTAATAGAACTAAAGATGCATATATTTTTATTAGAAAATTTAAGAAAGTTTGTGACACCATGAGAATACACCAACTCTCGAAAGATGCCATTAAATTAAGATTGATTAATTTTGCCCTCAAGGATAATGCCAAGAAATGACTATATAGCTTGCCTAACCAATCAATCTTAACTTGGGTAGGCTTTGTAAAGGTGTTCTTGAGGAAAATTTTTTCTCATCATAAAATGGCAAAATTAAGAAATGAAATTAACCAGTTCTACCAATTAGAGGATGAGTCATTCTGAAAATATCTAAATCATTTTAAGAGTCTTTTGAGCCAATGCCCACATCACGGGATAGAAATTTGGAGGTTGTGCCAAATCATTTATGAAGGTTTAGAGCCAAATTTTGGAATTATACTAGAGTCGATATGCCAGAGCTAATTCATGTATAAGAAAGCTAATGAGGCCTGACAATTTTTAGAAGACCTAGTAGAAAAGAATCAACAACGGGAGGAAACTAAGGAACCAGAAAAATCCACACCATCACGAGAAGGGATGCACCATGTCCAAACTTTCTTAGCTAAATTTGCTAGCCTAGCCCATAGGGTTGAGGCCCTAGAACTTTAAAGACAGCACCATGTAAATCAAGTATTTGCACTCATATGTGATGGATGCCATAACCCAGGTCATGTACTAGAAGAATGCCCCTCCCTCATGAACTAGACTGATAATGATTATGCATAGATGAATGCAGCATACCAAAGACTTACCAATGATCCCTATGCATCAACCTACAATCCAAGATGGAGAAACCATCCAAACTTTTCTTGGTCACAGAATGCTAATTCGAGATCAACAATCCAATTTTTCTTGGCCCCAAGGATCAAATTCAAATAGACTTGCCATCAATCAATTCTACTTGAGGCCTAATCAATCTTTGAATAATCCTAATGATGAAAGGCTTAATTCATTAGAAAAAAGTTTAGACATCATGATAAAGTCGCAGACCAACCATATGAAGATCACGAACCAACTTATAAATTCAAACTCCTAAGCCATTGCCTATCTAGAAATGCAATTGGGTCAGTTAGCCATGGCTCTTAGTGAAAGAGAACAAGAATAAATTACCAAGTCAACCCGAGGCTAATCCCAGGATCCAAAACAATCAAAGACTACAACAAGAACCCCAAATCAACCAATGGAATGCTATTCACACATTAAAATCTAGAAGACAAATAGATAATTTAGTGAGCACACCTAAATTAGAGAAAGAAATGGAAGAATCACTACCTAAACCAATATTTGACCAGAGCCATTCCAAGGAACCTGAAACATCGAAACCTGATGAAGAGTTTAATGCACCAATTGAGTCTACACCTAAATCTGATGGACCAACTACTAAGGTTATAGCTCTATTCCCAAATAGACTGAAGTCCAACCAAAACTAAGTCCAACTGGATAAGATCTTGAAGGTTTTCAAGTAAGTAAAAGTGAATATCCCTTTACTATATATGATCTAGCAAGTCCTAATCTATGCTAAATTCCTTAAGAATATATGTACCAAAAAAAAGACCACCAATTTATCTAAAAGAGCCTTTCTGACAGTAAGTGTGAGCTCTTATCTATCAAATCACATACCAATAAAATATAAAGATGCAGGATCTCCCACTATTTCATATACTATAGAAGAAACCCATATTGATAAGGCTCTCTTAGATTTAGGGATAAGTGTTAATATTTACCATATTCAGTATATAAGTAATTAGGGTCGAGAGAACTAAAGAACATGAAAATGACTCTATAATTAGCAGATCGATCCTTAAAAGTTTCAAAGAATGTAGTAGAGGATGTATTAATTAAGGTTAGTGACTTTATCTATGCTATAGACTTCGTTATTCTTGAAACTAAACCTATCACAAAACCAAATGATCACATCCTAGATATATTAGGTAGACTATTTTTTACCACAACTAATACACAAATCAATTATCGAAATGGACTGATGAAACTCAACTTTGGAAACATGTCTATAGAGTTGAATATTTTTCATCTAACTAAAACTAAGGAAACAAGCGATGTGAACTGGATTCAAGAGAACACATATAAGCCCATTGATCTGAGCGATGAAGAGTTCAACGATGAATTTTTGATGGACTAAGAAAGTGAAGAGATCAATGAAGTCTCATCAATTGGTGATCATATGATGGAGTCAAGATAGGAGCCTCCAGTCGAACCACTTGAGATAATGGTTGAATCATTACTCAAACCATCCATGGAGGAAGCACCTAAGTTAGAGCTCAAATCACTCCCTAAACACCTAACATATGGTTATCTAGGTCCAACGGAAACCTTACCGATAATCATTTCAGCAGAGCTAGATCCCATGCAAAAGAGAGAATTCATCATAGAATTAAAGAAGCATTAGGATGGACCATAGCTGATTTAAAAGGAATTAGCTCCTTAATTGTTCAGCATAGAATTCATCAATCCATCTATGAAAAAAGTTTTAAAAAAGAAAATAATAAAACTTCTTGACAATGAAATAATATACCCAATTTTAGATAGGTGAGCTCAATTCAAGTAGTACCCAAGAAGTCAGGAGTTACTATAATACAAAATGATAACAATGAGCTGGTACCAACTAGAATTTAAACTGGATGGGGGGTTTGCATTGATTACAGAAAATTAAATGCAACCACTCGAAAGGATCATTTTTTCTTGCCCTTCATAGACCAAATGTTAGAACGACTAGTAGAGCATGACTTTTACTATTTTTTGGACGGATACTCGGGATACAACTAGATTTCATAGCCCCTGATGGTCAAGAAAAGACTGTCTTTACTTGTCTATTTGAAACCTTTGCCTACAGACGCATATTCTTTGGGTTATGTAATGCTCCACTACATTCCAAAGGTGTATGATTAGCATCTTCTCAGATATGGTAGAACGGTTCTTAGAAATCTTCATGAATGATTTTTACATCTTTAGATCTACCTTTTTCGAATGTCTACATCATCTCAGACTAGTTTTAGAAAGATGTAAGGAGAAGCATCTAGTTTTAAATTAGAAAAATATTAATTTATAGTTAAGGAAGGTATAGTCCTTGGTCATGTAATTTTAAAAAGAGGCATCGAAGTAGATAAAACCAAGGTAGATTTAATTGAAAACCTTCCACCAATAAAATAAGTAAAAGAAATTCGCTCTTTTCTTGGACATGCTGATTTTTATAGAAGATTTATCAAGAATTTCAGTAAGGTGGCTCTACCATTGACTAACCTATTAGCTAAGGAAGTCAAGTTTGACTTCACATCAAAATATCTTGAGTCTTTTGAACATTTAAAGAAGGCATTAACCTCGGCTCTAATTATTCATCTACCTATATGGACTCAACCTTTTGAGCTTATATGCGATACATTAGATCATGCCATGGGAGCTATCCTAGGTCAAAAGATTAATAAGTTATCATGAGTGATCTATTATGCTAGTAGAATCTTAAATGATGCACAGCTAAATTATTCAACTACTGAAAAAAAAATTTAGCCATGATATTTGCTTTAGAGAAATTTAGGTCCTACTTAGTGGATTCGCACGTGATTATCTACACAGATTATTCTGTCATTAGATATCTTGTTTCAAAAAAGGATGCTAAGACATGCTTAATTTGATGGATCCTGCTCTTATAAGAATTTGACCTAGATATCAGGGATAGAAAAGATATAAAAAATATAGTGGAAAATCATCTATCTCGATTAGCAATTGCACCAATTGATGAACTACCAATTAATGAGTCCTTCCCTAACGAGCAACTTATGTCAGTAACTATTGAGCCATGGTATGCTGACATAGTAAATTATTTGGATACTAGTAAGATTTCTATGCACTGGACAACTCAAGAAAAGAATAATTTTTTTTCTCAAGTAAAATATTTTATTTGAGATGATCCATATTTATTTAAACAATATTCTGATCAAATTATAAGAAGATGCATCCTAGATGAAGTTAGGAGCATTTTATCCTTCTGCCATGACCAAACTTATGGTGGTCATTTCAATACCAATAAGACCATGGCAAAAGTGCTCCAATATAGAATCTATTGGCCTAATCCATTTAAAGATACCCATGAATATTACAAAAGCTGGGTTATGTATCAACAAATAGGCCGGATCACAAAGAAAGATATGATGCCTATGAATCCAATTTTAATTATAGAAATTTTTTATGTTTGGAGAATAGACTTCATGGGACCATTTTCAAAATCTTTTGGAAATGAATACATCTTAGTAGCTGTAGACTACATATCTAAGTGGATAAAGGCAATACCATGCAAAACCAATGATGGTAAGATTGTTATAAAATTTTTTAAAGAAAATATCCTATCCCGATTTGGTACCCCTAGAGCTATCATCAATGATTGCAGAATGCACTGCTACAATCGATCTTTTGCATTATTGATGAAAAATATAACATTACCCATAAGCTTGCCACACCCTATCACCCACAGATGAGTAGGCAAGTTGATATTTCTAATCACCAAATTAAGCTAATCTTAGAGAAGACAATAAGCATCAATAGGAAAGACTGGTCTTTGAAATTAATAGATGCACTATGGGCTTATTGTATAGCTTTTAAGACCAACTTAGGGATGTCGTCTTATAGGCTTATTTTTGGTAAGGCATGTCACTTGCTAGTAGAACTTAAACATAGGACAATGTGGGCTATTAAATAACTAAACATGGATTTGGATGCAGTTGGTGGTCTAAGAAAATTATAGATTAATGAACTCGAAGAAATAAGAAATGAAGCCTACGAAAATGCTAGAATTTATAAAGAAAGAACTAAAACTTTTCATGATCAAACAATTAATATAAAATATTTTATAACTAGGCAAAAAGTTTTCTATATAATTCTAGGCTATACCTATTTTCTGGTAAAGATCTAGATGGACTGGATCCTATATTGTTAAGGAAGTCTTCTCACACAGGACTATAGAGATTGAAAATCTAAGTAATGGTGTTACTTTTAAAGTTAATGGATAACAACTAAAACCATTCTTGGAACTACCTACTAAATCTAATGAAGAAGTCATGATTTTTTATAAACCTATTTACTTTGATTAATTTATGGATAAGTCTGGCTGAAGACATTAAACTTAGCACTTACTGAAAGACAATCCAGCTTTTGCATTTAAATTTTTTTTAACTTTTAGCTTACCTTTCTTTTAAGTTCAGAACTAAGTTGGAGAAAAAATTACAGATCCATGCTAGATGAAGAATAAATAAAACCTAGACCTAGACCAAAAATAAATTAAACCATGTTAACTCTTTTCTTTTTATTTCTTTTTCATTTATCATACTATTTCTTTTTTCCATTAAGAATAATAAAAATTAAGTTGGAGAAAAGGATAAATAAAAAAAAATTAAGTCCTTGAATATTATAATAATTAGTTTATGTACCTGATTTCATCCTGATTTGAAGTTAATCATGCATTTTAATCGATGAATGATTAATGATCTAGAGAATTTTTGAAATATTAAAATTTAAATTATTAAGAAAACTTAATAAATAATTAAGTTTAGAATAGAATAAATTTTTGAGTGATTCTAAAATCTTCTTCCAGCTTATATTCAATAAAGAATCTACTTTATATGGATATTAATAAAAATATAAAATAATAATAATAATAATAAAGAGAAAAAAATATAAAAAAAATAAAAAATAAGTTCTAAAAATTAATTTTTTACCGAGTAATTAGATCTCGTTGTCTAAGCAAGCAATATTATTTGCATCAAAAAGTGAGTAATGTAAAGAAGCTTGTTATATAGCTAGTTTTAACTTGTAGCCTATTTGACTCGAATCAGTAAGTTCGAGGGATGTTCTACATCTAATGCCCTAAAGCCAACTGATTTTAAAGTCATTAGTCCAAAGCTTGCTATAAGGATCAGATCGAAAGCTTAAGAAGTTAAAACATCGCACTAACTATAATATCAATAAAAAAACTATAGCCCATACTAAAGATAGAGGATTTAAAATATAAAGGTGGAAAATTGATCAAAAAAAAGCTCTTAAATTTTATGTTCTTCACTTAATCATTATTTGGAATGGAATTAATAATCTAATGATGTATTTTCTAATTCTCTAATCAGGTATCAACTGACTTTGGGATGATCTGAAGAAACTTTCACATCTTATCGAGTTAGTACATACTTCTATTTTTCTTCTTTTACTCGAGGATGAGTAAAACTCAAGTTGAAAAGTGTGATAACTATCATAAATTTATAATAAAAATATTAAATTAGATAATAATTAATATTTATTTAAAAAAATTGATGCTTTTATTTATATTTTATAGAAAAAAAACTCATCAATGTGAAGAGCTTGATTTATGAATTTAAACGAATCAAATTTGACATGAATCGTAGCTACAATGGAAAAGATATGAAGGCTGAAAGTTTTAAATGAATATATATATATATATATAATAAATTAATTAAACAGTCCAGCCGACCGGTCTAGCGTACGGCCCAGTAGCTTGCAGGCTAGCTTGTGTGCACGCCAGCCTGCCAACCAGCCCGATTCGTCCAAAGCCGCAGCCCATCCCAACTATCTCAGCTCCTGACATCACCCTAACGTAAGTAAACCATGCAGTCCATGATGGACCAGTGATTGATGCGGAAGGTGTGGACCCTTAAAGGGTCCATAGAAAGGATTACGTGGCTTACAAGGGCATAATCATCATTCCAAGTGGCGTGTCGCAATGTGGTTTGTCAAGGTCTTTAATGTGGTCGGTTCATAGGGTCCACCAACACAAAACTGTGCGATCCAATGGCTCTCACCGCTACTGGTCTAGATCTAATGACCAGGGGCATTTGCTATTTTGATTCGAAGTTCCCTAGCCTTCTTTGCACCATCTGATGGTCCCAAAAGCTTCTATGTGCAATCAGACAGCCATTAACTCCCTGATAAGTTGATCCGACAGCCCAGAATCAATCCAAGGCTTGATCGAGCGATGGGTAGTCATTTTTAATGGATTTTTTAGGCAATTGATCATCATCTGATGGCTAGAAAGTAGCTAAGCGAGGAAAATTCGATCCATATCCAAATTTGACTCTAGAAAGGTCTTACAAACCTCTGATTTTTCTCTATTTAAACCTTCTGGCATGCCAAAGGCCATGGGGAGGTCCTTTGAAAATAGCAGCCCGTAGACATCTTCTTTTCTCTTCTTTTCTTCTTTCTCCTTTCTTCTTTTTCTTCTTTTCTTTTCTTCCATCCAAGGAGCTTGAAGATGTTTATGGTGGAAGAATTCAACTGCATGTATGGCTAAAGATCTCGTATATCTAGGAAGTAAGAAAAGTCTTTGGTATGAGACTTTGTAATTTGAATCTTATTTTTATTTTTATTGAGCGATAAAGTTTAATTATTTATCAGCAACATATTTTTTTATTTATGTTTTAATGTTGAATTTTTTATAATTTATAACTAAAGAGACATGTCGTGATCGTGGAAAGATACAGTTTGTGCTTAAGTTAGAATAAAATATAAGATTTATTAAATTAATATTTTATGTTCTTTGATTATATATTTAAATAATCTATATCTGTAAGATAGGTCATGATCATGTTAAACATGATTCATACTCGGTAGAATAGGTTATATTAGAGGTAGATCAAAAAAATAAATATAAGATTGCATATTATTGATGAAAAGATTGCATGATCAATTATAAAATTGAATACTAAAAGATGGAACTTCAATCTGAAATAATTTTCTCTTCTTGATTATTTTATTAAAAATTATTTTATTTTTCTATTGCTTTTTAATTTTCTACTACTTTAAAATTTGAAAATCAATCAAATAATTTTCTTTCTCTTTTTAATTAACTATCCTAGATTTCTGAGAAAATCGATATCCGACTCACCACTATTCTAAACAGTAAAATAGATTTAAATTTTTATTTGTGCTATAATGACAAGCACCAGATATGTGAGCAACTAATCTTAAATCTTCTTCCAGATCTAACTTTTTGATGCTTTAATAATGAATGTATTGGTGTATTAAGATCATCTCTTGCTTATACTCAAAGTTTGGTTATCATAAAAAAGGAAGAGATTGTTAACCCGAAGAATGACTTTGATGAATATAAAGTATTTGATTATGCGTTGGTACTAATGGTTTGTTGAAGTGTATATTAAGAAAATTTCAGGAAGCTAAAATTACTTCAAGAGTGCCCAAGCAATTGTCGAAAATTAGTCTCGGCTACTGCAAAGACCACTTCTTCCTCAACTTCCTCTTCCTTGACTTCAATGAGAGCTACTACACATGTGCTAGCTAAAGTCATCCCTGCATGTTGGCCTCTAACCTTTGCACAAGTTGCTTAAGGTAGCCGACCACCACATTCAAGCCCTTGATGGTGGTGCCGGATGAACCCTCGACCATAAATCCTTGGCATGTGGTCCCCACCGCAACTAAGGGGGTTGCCCTAAGGTCTGATACATCTAGCCTTGGCTTGGTAAGTTACTCACTGCCTTGGTCCAGATCCCTGCACCAACGAATGCTACCTCCAACGCATCCAGAAGTGGCCCTACATTGGAAAGGTCTCCCTTGGTCCTTGGTGTGCTCGATGTAACAACTCCGATGGATTGATCGTCGGCCCCCGCTCTAACTCGAGATATATCCCCAACTATACCTAGAGAAGGCCCGACCAGAGAGATCTTTTCATGAACCTTATGAGTAGTAGAACCCATTTCCTCCTTTCCTTGACTTGGCCCAACTCCAAAAATGATCTCCACATGGCTGGTCTTCCTCCTCTTCTTCTTTGGTGGGTCAACTAGAAGTTCCTCTCTACTAAACCTCATCCTTGTTTGGTCAAGAAATCAAGACATGAGGATGCATGCTAAATAGATTAGTAGAAAATGAAGAAAGAGGGAGAGAAAGAAAACTGAAGATTCAAAAGGATTCATTCATTTCAATGGCTTCTCAAGAGTTACAAAGGATTCCATCACTAAACTATGAAAAAAAAAAAGAAACTCATCAAGGGCATGACTCAGCATCGCCTCCACATCTTTGTCCCCTTCTGCATCGACAAACCACTACTTGAGAAGGACAAGGTCTATATATATATATATATATATATATATATATATATATATATATATATATATATATATATATATATATATGGCTATGGTCCGTCCCTAGGAAACATTCTCTCAACTTTTTCTTGCATTCATCAAAGCCCATAAAGAAGGCTTCTTAGCATGACCTCAGCAACTTGTGGTGGAAGTCGTCATCTTGTTTGAAGGCCTCCATACCCTTAGCAATGGCTTCAGTGAGGCAGCACTCGGCAATAATAGCTTTCCCCGCCAACTGAGAATAGGTCTACCTCACTTAAGCTACCTCTTCTCTAGCCTGACATTCGCTTCTTTCAGTCTCCACTAGCCAATCTCACATACATGTAGCCTTGGTTTCACTCTTCTGAAGTTGAGCAACCCTTATTTTGAGAGTCCTTGGTTTCTTCCAAAGCAATCTTTGTGGTGCTAGCCCAAGACTTCTTAGCAGTGCGTTGCTCTCCTGATAGTGACATGATAGTATGCAACTCTCTTATAGCTTCATCTCGCTTCCCCTTAGCCATGTGGAAAAGGTGGCTGGACCAACAAGCTTCTTCCTCTAGATATTAGGCCTACTAAAGTAGGCCCCACATCTTGAGAGCTCCCTAAAGATCACCACTAGATCAGGTCAAACATAAATATGCTAAAGATAGAGTTAAAACCTTATCTCAATGGCAGCATGAGAGAAGTCTCGAAGGCAGTCCTTGAAGGATTGTGTCAATAGCTTCTCTATATCAACCAAAAGCACCAACTCTTTCAACAGCTTCGTGTAAGCCTCCATAGCTGGCAAGGAATTGTATCGGCCGCGATGACCTCTATAGCTTTAGAAGGAGCAACATGCTCCTCCTTTAATCATTTCTCTTTCTACTATGTAGCCTCGATCATAGTAGCCTCAGTCATGATAGCCCTAGGAGAGAGGGATAGGATGACCCTCCTCCTCTTCTTCTCCTTCTTCTTCTTCTCTCTAGGAGGATTGGCACTGGCCAGCCCCTTTAGCTCCTTCCCAAAGAATGTTGGACATGCACAAGTACAAAAAAGTCAACATGTTTGCCTTGCTACTTCGGGGTTAAATAGATAAACACCTGCACTCACCTCTTGGAATTGGACCTTTGAAGTATAGTTTCCTGAGGAGATCTTCACACAAAAGCTCAGAGTATGGTGGAACTTTGAGCCTCTTCAACTCCTCGACTATCAACTTTTCCACCTTGGATAGCTTTGGAATATCCAATAAATCCATATTTCTTCGATGACCCCCACTCAGTTGGAAACCCTGATGGGATCGAAAAGGATGCAAAGAAGAACTAACTCTTCCACTCATGAATAAAGGAAAAGCTAGAAGAAAAGTTGGTGATACCTAGAAGAATACCACCAACTTTTACTCCGAGCATACGTCTTCACCTAGAAGAATATTCAGAACATCCTCACACGAAGAGGTATTTCCTAGAGTAGAAAAAAATCAAAAGAATTCAACTATTATCCATCAAGCATTGGGGATGAATTGGACAGGATAAAGTTGATACCATCTTAGTAGTTTGGTGAGAACTTTGGGAATCAAAAGCATCAGATTGGTCCTCAAAGCCTCCTCATACAAGGCTATCCTATTCTCCTATGAAGAAGTCACCCTATTGGAGAGGCTGCATGCTTTAAGTATTAGATGTATATCCTAGAAGCCAATCTTAGCTGACACATATCTTTCTCTGGGATATGTTTTTGGAGTTGACGGGCAATTTTTATTACCATTTATATTGTATGTATCCATGAATTATCCTAAAAATTAACAAACATAATTTTGTATATTCTCAAAGCGTTGAGAATTTAACATATACTTTATTAGTGGTTAATTACTAAATGCTCCCGATCGAAGGATCATCATGGACAATAGTGATCAATCTAATTAGATCGATGCATGGATCACCTCCCTTCCGGATAGATGAGTCTCAAGTCTGTAGTGTGGGAATACTGGGATGAGAGTGCAGATGATTTTTAGAGAATAACTTGCACGGAGCGTGACCAATACGAGAAATTACTTGAATGTCTGCTCACTGATCAGTGATTTTTTTAATGCTGCAGTAGTGTGACTGGTCCTTTGACCTATGGTGTGTTGGCTATTCATAGCGAAGCTACTTAATTTGACTACACATTTTCTTGGTCCCTAGCTATTTAGGTCCTTACTGTGTACGTTGGCTACATGGGTTCAGATTCACTATTTGAGTAGGATGCACCTAGATAAAATGTATTGACCTTGATAGAAAGAGTAGCCCCATGCAATTTGTGAGACTGAGTTTAGGAAGTCTCTAGTCAAAGCAAGAGTGAATACTAAAAAAGAGTTTTCATAGGATTCATGAATAAACTCAAGTCAAGCCAATCTGAAATATGATTGATGATGAGATTTGATGAGTTCTCCATGATCTCCATCTAGTCAAAATTCACGATAGAGGGACTGTATCACATAGTAACTGCATCTAGGAATTCATTCTTCTATTCTGCTAGAGTGCCACTGCATACTGTGAGACGTCACTGGTGGATTGTGAGAACTCGCTAGGATCATTTTAGGATCAACGATCCTTATTAGGATGAGTTGAAATTGTTCTAACACATCGAAAGAAATTTTGATGATACTATGATGGAGATCAAGATATGTCTCACTACCAAACAGAATAGAACCTAAGGGATCATACACAAAAAGAGCTTGACCCAATCAATGGCTTGGATCCAATTTAAAATATCAATTAGATTGATGGTTTGAATTTGGAAACAACTAATTTATAAGTGTTACAAATGTAGCAATTGCTAATTGTTAGCAGAGGAACTTAGTTGCAAGTATTGCAATTTAATTGGACCTAATTAAATTATGGATCAAGTCCTAATTAATTTAAATTAAATTTATTTCAATTGATCTTAGTTTAGTTTAAGACTAATTGAGTTTAATTATCCAAGTTAGACTTGGATTACAGTCCTAATTGGATCAGGGTTGATAGTCTTTTTGGATTTGATTCGAATCAGGCTCGAATCGAATTCCAATTAAACCAAATTTGAAATCCAATTGAACCGAAAAGCCAACCACTCTTTCTCAAGGATTCTCTCTCTTTATTTATGTGGAGAAGGGGAGTGTAAGGAGATGCACCCCATTTGGCCTTGCGTGCATGAAAGGAGAGGGGGAGCCAAAAGCTGGCACTCTATTAGCACCCCTCCTCTCTAGGGCTCTTTTTTTATAAGGGTTTGATCCTAATCTAATTAAGAATCAATCCTTATTTGATTAGGATGTGAGGGAAGAGGTTTTTGTATGACAAAAATCTAAAAAAAGGTGTGTAGATGTGCATGAGTCAAGTGAATAGTTTTCTTCCTTGCCACCACCTTCCATCTATCTCACATAGTCCTTCCTTCCCATCATCTCCACACCTTGTTTCAGATTAGATCTAAAAGAGAGAGGATTTAAAAGAAAGATTAGAGAGAAAGGAAGTGAAGAAGAAAGGTTCTTCTTCCTCTTCTTGGCGTCCGTTTTAAATCTCATCGGATTAGTGCGAAGGGTTCGCGTTGTAGCCCTATTTTTCGAGATCTAGAAGAACAAGGCTAGATCCAAGTCTGAGGAGCAAGGCTTGTAAGGTGCTAGCACACCAGTAGCCTCTAAGATTCGATCAGGATCATCTTCATGTAGATACCAGTAGAGATCAGGTACTTGCGTGGCAACGACTGGAACCCTGAACATCCGCAGGATTCGAAGCAATTAGGTATGGAGATCAAATCTCCTTTACTCCTTTTTGTTTTGTTTCAGATTTCAGATTTTTGGAGTGTTTCATATCAAGATCCTTAGCATGATTTCTATATCTGATTTGGTACATATTTTAAATTAAAAATATTTTAATTTATTTTATTTTCACTATGCACATAATTTAGATTTATGAAAAATTTTAAAATTGAATATATAAAACCACTGCACTGCCTAATAATGGTATCAGAGCCATATTCTCTGAGACGAACATGAGCCATTCAGACTTGAAATCTGATTTGCAGAGATCAAATCCAAAGATTAGTTAATTGCTAGACATTGTTTTGACAAACCGTTACCTGAAATAATGTAGAACATTAATGATAGTTATATCTGAAAATTTCTGCATGTTGTAATGTGATTACAAGATTGTTTCGGATCTGAAATTATTTCAGATCTGAAATATATAATGATCTCTTTAGATATGAAGATATTAAATAGGGTTTCATTTGGATCTAATATTGTAGCAAAATCGAATTCAAGTCTGAAACTAGTTTATAAGATTTGAATTTTGTTCATGTATATGATATGTGATTGCATGTTTAGATCTAAAAATTAGTTTTCATGACTTGAATTTTAATATATGCATGATGTTTAGATCTGAATTAATGTTTATATGATCTGATTTATTGTTCATATATCTGATATGTAAAAAATAATATGATCTGAAATTTAATAGATTATATATTTGATATGTTAGATTAAATTTCTAGTTTGCCTAGTATTTGGATTGGATGCTTCACTATAGCCATCATGTCATAAAAGGAAGTAGAGGTTAAAGCCTCTCACTTGCCCATTCAATGGGTTCTCTTATGACATGTAGGGGTGCCACTTGTGATGATCTCCTATGAAGAAGAGCAGCGAATAGAAGATCCTAGGTATATGTGATACATGTTTTAGATCTAGATTTTATTTATATATATATATATTAGATATATATTATTGATTAAATTTAGATCATTAAACTATATATGTAATATATATTTTGATGACACATGATCTGAAATTTAATTTTTGCAAAATCCTAGATCTAAAACCTTAGGATCTAATTGCATGAACCCTTGAAATTATGGTTGGCGAGCCTGCCAAGTCAACTCGGATTCAATTTGAGTCGACTCGAGTTTCTTGCAAGCCGACTCATCCTTGTTGGAGTCAACTCGAGACACTAGTGGGTTGACTCATTTTCATATGAGTTGAATCAATTCTGCAAGTAGATGGCCACAGTTTCTGATCATCACAGGCAAGCCAACTCGAGTTTCAGGATGAGTCAACTTAAGTCTGTTGACATTGAAATTGAATGTGATTCAATCAAAATTAGTTTAGATTAAAAATTATTTTGATATCTACACTAAACCCATGCCATAATGCACTTAATTAAAGATTAATATTTGAAATTAAGATCTAAAATTATGAATTTGAGATCTAAATTCAATGCATAAAACATAGGGTTATGGGTATGGGTTGAACAAATTAGGTCTAGTGACTTAACTACAATTAGGATCATTGATTAGATCAGATTAGTACCCTTTTTAATTTTGAGCAGTTGATCGAACCTAATCAAAAGTTGGTTAGGATTTGGTCAAAGGGGTTCAAAATTGAGTTTAGTTATAGTTGGTCAAATTGATTCACATGTGATGTAAATTAATTAAATCAAGACCAAATTTAGCACAGTAATTCGAGTCCGAGTGACTAGGCCGATCTGCTCAATTCTGATTGACTAGTTGGTGTTGAAGGTAAGTTTGGGCTCGACCAGTGATTTTTAATTGGACTATGCCTATCTGGCTAGAAATGGTATCTAAGGCAAGTATAGGATATCCTCCCATCGATCTCACTTACCTAACCAATTGCATCAATTATATATTGAATAACGTTGCTTTGTCATTCATGTTCATCCATATCGACTAGATTAGTCAGACATGAGATTGTACTTACCTGAACCTGATCAGTCAGACATTAGATATGCTGACTTACAAGAGATCTGAACCTAAATCTCCTCATCAAATATTAAGTCTATCAGTCTTCCACCATTATAGAGATGCGGGTGCCTTTCCAGGGTTGTGTTGGATTTCGGTACCTCTCTGATACCAATTATTGGATAAAAGAAGAACAAAGTAGATGGCCGGCACCTAGGGCATAAAGTTGGAACCAGAGAAAGATGAGTAGAGAGTTTTAGAGAGAAAAGCTTAATTATATTCCACTCTATTGTAAAGATATAATACCTGGGTTTATATATCCTAGGATTTCTGCTATAGCATATGAATCCTAATAAATCTAAATCCCAGCTAAAAATTTTTTTTAGGCTAATCCAATACATGAAAGTACTCACGGAGCCCATGTACATATGTCTCACATGCTTCATCCCCTGGATCTGAACCTAACCCATACATGAGTTAGCCACCTTAAGATTTTATTGGTCCAGACCTTAAGATCCTAGGATAAAAATCTATCATAGATCCAAACAAAAAATTTCATCCAGTTCTATTCGCCACCATCGAGCTAGCACTCTCAGGAGCCAAGCCAGCTTGGCTACATCTCGTCCGAATTCTATCTTCTATCTGCCTAAAAAAGTCGGCTCGATTGCATCCCGAGCTGGCTCGATCTTAGGTCGAGCTGGCTCGACTGTATATCCAAGCCAGCTCACTTGTGTGTCAGCCCCTTGTCTTGATTGATTCTTTTCTTGACTTTATTTCTTTGCTCCATCTTGTATCCTAAGTCTTCGAAGTACCTACCAAGTCTCTCAAGATCCTCACACCTAAATCTCGAATCCCATGTAGGGCTACACGCCGTCTTTACCTAGGACAACTCCTGTCCTAGTCCTAGGACTCACACCCATCCTAATCTCTCGGAGCCAACACCCTGGCTCCTATGGCCTCCCAAGGCTTGAAAGCATCACACCTCGTACAATCTCCATCTTGGTGCACCCAAGCCTTTGCACACCTGGCAATGTTTTTCTGCACGAATCCACTATCAATGCATGCCGTGATAGCTACTTATGTATACCTTGCCACTGCCATTCTTCTTCAACTACTGAGCTTTCTTTGAGGCCTTTGGGATGACCACCTCCACCGTTAAAGACCTTCGCTTGCTTCTATGCACCATCCTTAGAGTTGTGAAAATCCTTCTGCTTAGCAACTGCATCAACTATCCTATACTTTTTTGAAAAATTTACAGCAATCCTATGCCGACGCCTGCTACATACCCTAACATGATCTTCTCAAAACTTCACCTATCCTTCCGCACGTACTGCTCCATCTGAAACTATGTATCTCTGATATTGGTGCTAGGATATTGATCCTTCTGCACTCTTCTACTCTAAACTCGTGTCACATCTCTCTCCATTTGTGAAGCCACCTTTGCTCGGTGCTCCATCTGAAATCAAAGTTTTTTTGATGCCATAGAAGCCAACTTTATAATTGAGTTCTCTGAGGACAACCACTCAACACTGCACTGCTGAGCCTATCGCTACACCTCGGACACCATCGCTGTTCCTTCGGATCCTCCGCACTCTGCAGATTTGTCCGAAACTATCTCAAATATACCGCACCCCATAAGCTCCTTCGAGACCATCAAGAGCTCATCCGACTCTTCACTTGCAGTGACTGAATTGATGGAATTCAAGTTTTTTCCTCTCTTGCACTTCTTCCAAAGTAGACATTCTTGCTTAAAGTATCCTACTTCACCACACTTGAAGCATCTCTTAGATCCCTTACTATTCCTTCGCTGATCCTTCTTCTTCTCTTGCCTGGGCCTCTCTAAAATCATGAGACCCTCTTGGAAGATCTTTTTCTTCATCATCCATTCTCTCTGCTTGTTGGATCTTAGCACTAATAAGATCTCTTCATACACTAACATCTCCTTACCATACAGCAATATCATTATCAACGGATCAAAGCTTAGCAAACATAGTAGCAATAATTTTTTGTCTTCCTCTTCGAGATCCATCCCAATGTTGAGCAAATCCATGCTCATTCAGTCAAACCGCTAAATATAGCCCATAATATCTTTGCCCTCTTGCATTTAAAGGCTATGCAGTTGCTTTTTCAACATCAACTTATTGCACATGTTCTTTCTCATGTACAACTGATGTAATCTCGATCATAAATTCTTAAGTGTCTTCTCCTCCAACATGCCATATAGTACCTCATCTATCAGACAAGTTTTAATCATGGTACATGCCCTTTTTTTAAGGACACCCACTTCTTGTCTGTCATCTTCTCTAACCTATCTTTCAAGACCGAATCCAGTCTTATCTGATCCAGCAGATCTTTCATCCTAACCTTCCACATCGTAAAACTTTTTTTTCATCAAACTTCTCAAATCCTACCTTCAACCTGCTGTTCTCCATAATTGTGTGAATCAAAATAGCAAATAGATGGATCTAAAAAATATCTTGACTAGGGACGATGGACAGCAGCCCTATGATCTTTTTCTTCCTTAGGAAGCCTAGAAAAAGCCTTTAGATCTAAACCTCGCTGCTGATCTCTGTTGAAATCTGATATTCTTCCTCCTCCATGCTCAACTAGGCTTTAATACCACTTATTAGATTCTGGTACCTCTCTGATACCAATTATTGGAGAGAAGAAGAATAAAGTAGATCGCCAGCACCTAGAGTTTAAAGTTGAAACCAGAGAGAGAAGAGTAGAGAGCTTTAGAAAGAAAAGCTCAATTATATTCAACTCTATTGTAAAGATATAATACCTAAATTTATATATTCTAGGATTTTTGCTATACCACATGAATCCTAATAAATCCAAATCCCAGCTGAAAAATTTCTCTAGACTAATCCAATATATGAAAGCACTCACCAAGCTCATATACATATGTCTCACATGCTCTCATTTTTTAGATCTAAATTTGATCCATACATGAGTTAACCATCTTAAGATCTTATTAGTCCAGACCTTAAGATCCTAGGATAAAAGTCTATCTTAGATCCAAACAAAAAATCTCGTCTAATTCTGTTTGCCACCATTGAGCCGGCTCTCTCAGGAGCCGAGCCAACTCGACTGCATCTCATCTAAACCCTATCTTTTGTCTGCCTGAGAAAGCCAGCTTCACTACCCCGAGCCGGCTCGATCTCAGTCCGAGCTGGCTTAACTGCATATTTAAGCCAGCTCGCCTGTGTGTCAGCCCCTTGTCTTGGCTTATTCTTCTTCTGACTTTGGTTCTTTGCTCCATCTTATGTTCTAAATCTCAAGAGCACCTACCAAGCTTCTCAAGGTCCTCACACCTGAACCTCGAGTTTCGTGCAGGGCTACATGCCACTTTCATCTAGGACAACTCCTATCCTAATCCTAGGACTCACACCCATCTAGTCTTTCGGAGCCAACATCCTGATTCCTCTTATGGCCTCCTAAGGCTTGGGAGCACCACACCTCCTAAAGGTTGATCATTCTTGGCTGGTCATAGTGGTTCGATTGCATTGGAAAGATATAATCACTCTATTGGCATTAGATACCATAAGATAAAGATGGGGTTGGATCCAAGACTATTAGGTGAGAGATTCAATGATGGCTTTGCATCCACTGATGAATGATGGATCGAACTTAACTAAGAAGTGTGGTCAATAACTTTTAGATAAGTCCACAACTTACAGACCAAGTTGCTGCAATATGCTTAGAGAAGCATCTAGACAAAGAGTCATCTATGCATTGGTGTCCATGTTATCAATAACTATTAGATGAAGTGCACAGTATCAGTGGGACTACAACATCCACGAGAAGTCTAATTATAGCATTAGGATTTTCATTTCTCCACCCAAAGAGTGTAAGAGACTCAAAAAAATAGTATGAGTCTTTGTTTATTTTTAAGGTTCCTAAAATAAATATTTACAAGTACAATCATCTAATTAAAATTTTTATTCTCTATAATTTATTCTCTCAGCTTTCAACTCTCTAGCTCGAATCCTAGATGTCAACTACTTAACCAAAACCAATTACATATCCCTATGTCATCAGTCTATCCAATCCATAGTCAACGAGTTATACTTGACAATTGGCCAGACAATGACAATGAAGTTAGGTGCTATAAATTAGAGTCCATAGTTGATGAATTCCAATGTGTGCATAAGGACATGTAGAATGCCAATGACATGCTCTCATTTGCAATAGTTGTGAGATGATCAGAGTCGCACAGTGTATGAGATACATGATGGGCATTTTGTTCATGATCATTGTTTGACAATGATCAAGAATATTGAAGAATTTGAGAAGCTCGACATGACCATGTATAAGAAATGGCTAGTGGATTTGATCCTGTAATACCTTCCTAATTTGTATGGATAGTTTATGAAACTACCATATGAATAATCATTGTAACATCTTATCTGAATTGATCAATATGTTGGTAACTAAGAGATCTTAAAAGGTTCAGAGGTACATACCTAGAAAGCCTAAAGAAATAAGGACATGCCTTTGGAAGGCATGTCAAAATTGCTCCAAATTAATCTTATGATTTTCTCTTCTTCCAGTTGAGCATTAGACTCTAGTGCATGTTTATGCACTTTAGTAAAAGGTCTAAGAGAAAGAAGAGGGCTGAGGAAAAGTGAAGTAACTCTTCGAGTCGGCAATGGTGTAAGAGTTGTACTATTGCCATGGGAACTTAACCTCTATGACTACCACTTAGATTTAGTTCTTAGAGATAGTCTCTATCAGTTGCATAGTGATGCACCTATAAACTTATTTAAGCAAACAGTGAATGCTATTGGATCTAAGAGATCTAGAGATCAAATGAACCAGAAGTATATAGGTGGTGCCTTAGGCTAGGTCATATAGGAGAAAAAATAATTTACCGACCGGAGAAACATGGGCATTTGGGATTATTGACTGTTAAGTCATATGTAGTCAGTGAATCATCTCTTTAAGAATAAATGATCAAACTATCCTTTGTGGGATAAGAGAATAGGACCGCTGATATACTTATCTTAGTTCACATTTGATTTGTACAGCCCATTTGATGAGCCAGACAAGGAAGATTATCTCTACTTTATCTTCTTTATCAATGATTAATCATGATATGGGTATGTGTATAAGATACAAATCTGAAACCTTTAAAAGATTCAAAGAATTCAGATGTAAAGTAGAGAAGTAAACCAAAAAATCCTAAAAGTACTTCGATCAGATCAAGGAGGCAATACCAAATAGAAAATTTCTCGATTTTCTCAGGAAAATGGCATAGTTTCATAATGAAACCCTCCTTGTACACCTTAACTCAATGAGGTATATGAAGGAAGGAATGGCACTGTATGAGATATGGTCCTGTCCATTATGAACTTCACTGATTTAATCTTTGTTTCTTTAGAGACATACTTTATTTTCTGAAATTTACTTGTTGAATAAGATTTTCTCTAAATCTATTCCTACCACACCATATGAGATATAGCATGGCGGTCAAGTTGGAGGCTAGATCTATTAGAGCTCGTTTCATGGGATATCATAAAGAGTTAGGGATACTACTTTCTCTTCTTAATAGATCATAATTTAAAAATTAGTTTATCCAGAATAGAGATAGTAGGAGGATAAGCTCGAAGGGATGGTCTCTAAAGAGCAACGAGTCATAGAACCTATTAAACCTATTCATGATGAGCCAGTCATATAGTACCTCCTCCATCTCATAGATCTAGTAGGATCTTCCATCCTTCTGAAAGGTACTTGATATTCTTACAGAGGATCCAGAAAAAGTATTTCTCATGAGAGATAGAAAACATAGAGATGATCTCAAAAACCTATAACGAGATGATGTTGGACATCGATCCCAAGAAATGGATGTATAGATAGCCCTTCTAAATGAATATCTTGAGAAGATATCTAAATGGAGTAGCCTATGGAGTTCACTTCCAGTGATGGAGATCACAATGCAAAGGTCCATATATGGATTTAAGCAAGAATCTTAGAGTTAGAATACTCGTTTCAATGATGTAATCAAATTATTTAATTTTATTAAAAATAAGAAGAAATCATGTATTTACATGAAAGTCAGTAGGAGTGTCCCATACTAACATTAGTTAGAATATGGTTGTATATAGAATTTTCTTCAAAGACCTAAGGCAAGCATCCTATATTCTAGAAATAAAGTTCTATAGAGATAGATCTTAAAGGATGTTTGGATTTTCATAGAAAAATACATAGAAAAAGTGCTGAAAGGGTTCAACATAGAAACCTCCAAAAAGGATCTGCTACCCTCTTGAGCATAGGTGTATGCCACGCTATGTACTCGACTTCATATATCTTTTGCTGTGAGAGTCACGAGCAGATATTAGTCAAATCCAGGCTGAGAGCATTGAATTGTTGTGAAAACATCCCTAAGTACTTGAGAAGTACTAAGAATTTATTCTTTATCTTTGAAGAATGATCAGAGTTAAAAGTGGGAGGATACACTGATACTAATGGTAGAATGTCTACATCAAAGTGTATCCTCAAGTAATGTTGGTTCGGTATATTGGAAGGGTTCCAAGCAACTGATCAATGAAAACTGAGTAAGCTACAAATGTGTAGGATGCATTTTGATTCTTATATTAGTTGTGGTACTAGACATCATGCCATTAGAAGCCATGATGCTGTACTGCAAAGATAATAGTCCATAGCCCTCACAAAGGAGCCAAGATCTCATCAGAAATCCAAGCATATAGAGCAACAGTATATGTGATTACCTTGAGTAGATTATATAGAGGTGCAGAGAGTAGACTCCATATAGAATATGGTAGACCCAAGTTACTTAGCCAACCAAAGACCAAAATCTATCTTGAGAAAATGGGGCTTAGGTATATGGTAGATTGCTTTAGTGCAAGTGGATATTGTTAGATGTATGCCCTATGAACCAATCTTGGCTTACACATACCTTTCTTTAGGATACATTTTTATACTTAATGAGCAATTTTTATTATCATTCATGTTGTATGTGTCCATAAATTATCCTAGAAATTAACAAAGATGATTTTATATATTCTCAAAGTATTGAGAACTTAAGATATACATTATTAGTGGTTAATTTCTAAATGCTTTCAATCAAAGAATCATTATGGAGGATAGTGATCGATCTAGTTAGATCAGTACATGGATCATCTTTCTTTTAGGTAGATAAGTCTCGAGTCTATAGTGTAGAGATACTGGGGTGAGAGTAGAGATGGTTGTTAGAGAACAACTTGCACTAAGCATGACCAACATGAGAAACCACTTGAATGTCTGCTCACTCATCAATAATTTTTTTGATCCTATAGTGGTGTGACTGATTCTTTGACCTATGGTGTGTTAGCTATTTGTAGCAATGCTACTTAGTTTGATTGTATGTTCCCTTGATCCTTAGTCATTCAGATTCTTGCTGTGCATATTGGCTATAGTGGATTCAGATTCACTGTTTAAGTAGGATATACCTAGATGAAATCTATCGATCTTGGTAGAAAGGAGTAGTCCTATGCGATTTGCAAGACTGAATTCAGTAAGTCTCTAGCCAGAGCAAGAGTGAATATTGAAAAGAAGTTACCACGAGATTCACGAATGAACTCAAGTTGAGCCAATCTGGCATATGATTGATGATGGAATTTGATGAGTTCTCCATGACCTCCATCTAGTCGGAACTCACAATCGAGGGACTATATCATATGGTAACTACACCTAGGAGTTTATTCTTTTGTTCAACTGAGTTGTTACTACATACTGTTACATGTCACTGATGGATTGTGAGAACTCACTAGGATAATTTTTGAATTAATGATCCTTATTAGAGTGAGTTAGAATTGTTCTAGCCTATTAAAAGAAATTTTAATGATACTATGATGGAGATCATGGTTTATTTCACTACCAGAAATAATAGAACCTAAGGAATCACAGATAAAAAAAGTTTGACCCGATCAATGGCTTGGATTTAATTCAAATTATCAATTGATTGATGGTTTGAATTTGAAAACTGCTAATTTATAATTGTTATAGATATAACAACCACTAATTATTAGCAAAAAAATTTAATTGCAAATATTATAATTTAATTGGGCCTAATTAAATTATGGATCAAGTTCTAATTAATTTAAATCATATTTAATTTAATTAGTCTTGATTTTAATTTAAGGCTAATTTGATTTAATTATCCAAATTGGATTGGGATTACAATCCTAATTGGATCAAGATTGATAGCCTTTTCGAATTTGATTCAAATCGGGCTCGAATCAAATTCAAATCAAACCCAAATTTGAAACCTAATTAAACCAAAAAGCTAACCACTCTTTCTCAAGGATTCTCTCTCTTATTTTACATGGAAAAGAGGAAGGGAGCGCATGGAGACACACCCCCTTTGGTCTTGGGCACGTGGAAGGAGAGGGGGCGCCAATAGTTGGCACCCCTACTCATTAGGACTCCTTTTTGATAAGGGTTTGATCATAATATGATTAGAGATCAATCCTTATCTAATTAGGACATGGGGGAAGAGGTTTTTGTGCAACAAAAATCTGAAAAAAGGTGTGTGGGCATGCGTGAGTCAAGTGGATGGTTTTTTTCCTTGCCGCCACCTTCCATCCATCTCGCATCCTCCTTCCTACCCATCATCTCCGCGCCTTGTTTCAAATTAGATCTAAAAGAGAGGGGATTTAAAAGAGAGATTAAGAAGAAAGGAAGAAAAGAAGAAAGATTCTTCTTCCTCTTCTTGGCATCCATTTCAGATCTTGTTAGATCAGTGTGAAGGGTTCGCGCTATAGCCCAATTTTTCAAGATCTAAAAGAAGAAGTCTAGATCCAAGTCTGAGGAGTGAGACCTGCAAGGTGCTAGCATACCGGTGGCCTCCAAGCTTTGATCAAGATTGTCTTCATATGGATACCAGTAGAGGTCGAGCACTTGCTTAGCTATAAGTGGAACTCTGGACATCCATAGGATTCGAAGCAATCAGGTATGGAGATCATATCTCCTTTACTCTTTTTGTTTTGTTTCAGATTTTAGATTTTCAAAGCTTGTTCGTATCAAGATCCTTAGTGTGGTTTTCAAATCTGATCTAGTACATATTTTAAATTAAAAATATTTTAATTTATTTTATTTTCATTATGCACATAAATTAGATTGATGAAAATTTTTAAAACTGCAGGTACAAAACCACCACACTGTCTAACATCAAGGACTATACTACCAGGGATCTCATGTTCTCTCTGGATTCACCTAATGGTATCTGGACTCTGATAAACCTCAAGTGTGTCTATGGTAGAGCTCTTAGAAACCTGAGCAAGAGACCCCTAATCAATGGGTTCCTATTCTATGCATTTATCTAGAGGAGAATCCATGGAAGATGAAAGAGAAAAGAAGGATCGAGAAGGAAACCTCGAGAGGACAAGGAGAATAGACCCACCAAAAACACTGAACTAAGAAAGGAAGAAGATGTCAATGACTATGACGGCGCTCCTTTCCCTAGCAAAATTAACTCTATCTAAGTGAGTGAAGGTAAGGTGAGCAGTGTGAATGCCTCTCCTAAGCCATTTATAGCACCACTTGATGGGGTTGATGATTCGAGTAAGTGGTCTGATTGTTCTACATGTGTTAGCTTCCCACTGGACACCAAAATGTCGCCCACATCAGCACTATCAAAATGTCCACTCATCACATTGGGAAACCCACATGCCATGATGCCCTCTAGAAAGATGGAGGCAAGTGCACGACTCCTGAAAATGCAATGTGTCTCCCATAAATGCACACATCCAATCATCGGCCTGAGTTGCGGCCCTTTGACGTATAGCTCAGGCAATGCATAATGTCAAGACTCCTTCTCTCATCTAGCACTCTAGTCAAAGCACCAAAATTGAGCCAATAGCAATCAAGGATGTGCCTCAACACAGCCTCACCCGAAAATCCTCATGAATGTCAACCTCTGAAGAGTCAAAGCATGAAGCTTCAGCACCTATTCTGATCACCAATGCCACAGCAAGTGCAGGAGTTCTCTTTACTCCCTTCGCTCGAGTCAAAAAGAATGCCTCAGCCTTGAAAATGGGGGGCAAGTGATACACCCCAAGATAGATCATCGATCATGGCACTAACAATCCAGTGATAGTCCAACATGTGTCCTTGGTAGAGGATGACTAAGTGATTGCTCGACCTCTGTCATCTGATTTTTTACAACCATGCTGGTGGAGCTCTAGAGCCTTCTACCTGCAAAATAATAAACGGTCCAGCCACTCACTCCACTCCCTCCTCTGCTAAGCAAGAACCATGATCTCAACAATCTCAAAATGTGCATGCCGTTATTCCTTGGCAAGCTAGAACATATCTCTTAAGCTGTTATTCCCTGGCAAACAATGCACATCCTCAAAGGCAATAGGAATCCACCTTTATTTATAAAATCTTTTTTCTCGAGACCCTCTAGGCAAAAAGAAGAAGAAAAAGAAGAAAGAGGTGAACACCTATCTTACATGCCCTCTCCTAGAGACAGACTCCATAAGCACTGAAATCCAACTTCTCTACAAAGCTTTGAGTTCTCCATTCTCTACCTTCCATTCCCCATTTTCTATTAATGGCCTTCCACACTTCATACTCGACACCATCTCTCCTCTCCATCCACCACTCAGACCTCGTATATTTGCTTCCACGGGAGAGTAACTTAGTCATCGGAGGATCCACCATAGGAGAAACTCCAAGCATGAGGACTTTCCTATCATTGATGATTTTATAGGATCAATCTAAGGGATCGATCGAGGATCCGGCACCAGTGCCGAGTACTGAAGATCATGACCAGCTCTCCTGTGACCACAATCCTTTTTCGACTCCAGTTCAATGGCCTAAGCCAGCTCGACTTCCTGGTGACAACACCATTAAAAAGCAAAAATCTTGTAGTGAGACTCGATGGTAGGCCCTAGTGAACCCAAGTAGAGGTTTCTAAACTATTAATTCCCATTTTATGATTTTTTACTATAATATCAAATTTGGTTTTTTAGAGGAACAATCTTCTAGATTGAAAAATATTAAGCAGGGTATGCAACACCTTAGATCATAGATCATAGTACCAAAAATTATATACTATGTTGCGTATGTCTTTAGTAAAGGTAAAAGTCCCTATACATGATCACTGGCATACACTTATTAATAGATTTGTATCAATGAATTCGATTTTGCATGAGATGATATCATTTTTGCATGATTTTTTAATATAAGTTTACCTATGTGTTGACTATATATGTATAACATTTATTGATGATACCATGATATCAATTATCTTGGAATTCATAAAGAATATACTATTAAATTGGATTTGATTAGATAAGAATGATATATAATAATCAAATGGATAAGAGATATTTATGCTAATCTCTTCATATGGAATGCCTCCATGAGCTTATGCTTGAAATAGCCTCCACGAGCTCATGCCATCATGGACTTCCACGTGGGAATTATGTTTATTAATAGTAAACTAGAATATAATCTTGGTTAGTCCAAAGTCAAAAAATAAATTATTATCGAATCTGGAATTTGGATAATGAGAAATAGATGATAAGACATATGAAACTACTATTAAATAAATGGTTTAACTTGTTGGTATATATGATCCTTTTAGGAAGATGGATAATTGATAATATATGTACATGTTGTCTTGAATGAGTTTTTTGAATACTATTATAATATATATTTCATCCAATATTGTTTATGATTTGGTATATATGATATATATATTTTTTTTGATAAGATGGATAATTGATGGCATATGCATATGTTGTTTTAAATGAGCTTTTCGGATACTATTATAATATGTATTTCATCCAATATTGTTTATGATCTAATTATCTTTATCATTAATTTACTTTATTTTTGTTAGTGTGGCTATTGAGGATTCTTACTAGGCTATAATTTTTTTATATCAGATAAATATTTGAATTTTGTAATTGAGTAAACTTTACTATTTGATAATGATGGATTTATTTTGTTGAACCATTATAGTCAAATTTTATGATTAATTTAATGATTTTAGTGTTATTGAAAATTTTGTTCACCTTACAAATCTTGCATGTTCTTGAGGGCACCATTTTAAAATTCATATGGTTATGTCACATGATTAACCTAGGCATTCGGTTCCAGGCATGATATGAGCGTTCAGTTTATTGCAGGTGAAACTGACTTCTTTCTACCTTGGGGTATGAAAAGTTATCATCTTTCCAAAGCAGTCCATTGTGGTATATATAATAAGTAGTCAAACAATTCATTTCATGGATGATGCCAAAGTCCTTCATATTTCATATCTAAGGCCATTCGATCAACTAAAATTTTATATTTTGATGCTCGAAGTACCTAACTTGCAGACTCCACCATAAAGATGCTCCATCCGAGATGGAGAGACACCACTCAAAATCAAGACTGGCATGATGCAACTTTTCTTAAAGAACCCTAGTAGTGAAGGAGTGGACAGCTCCAAGATCAAATATAACATGGACATACATAGACGATATGCCAATAATAATGATCATAATTTGGGATTTAACTATCACTCACAAGCCTAATTAACTAGAAAACAGGATTCATAGCTAACATAAGAGCATCCACGAATGTTTAAGCATTAATAAATAACACTAATTCATTAGGATACTTGTCTGTGTATTGGATGCCTATGCATCTTTCTGAATCGAGGCATGGACACGAGCCTGAGTGCTGGGCTTCCTCCTTAATCGTACCTGATAGAAGTAGCCTGACCAGGATAAAAAGTCTACCTAACTGGAGGAATCTGAGAGGATGGTAATTCGGCACAACTTTAGATGTCTAGATATTGGGGGTTGCAATGATAAGGCTACTGTACTGCATTGTAGCCCAATTAACCGTACTTAAAATAGGAAAATATTTTTTAGGTCATAGACGGTGTAGCTCTCTAGACACCACCCATCCATAGTGGTTGGTAAGCATGTGGAATGAAAAAAAATTCTTATGAAGCACTGTACTATTTTTCCGTCCGAGCCCACGTGCTCGCCAAACACCACGAGCAATGTTTGTAGAGCCACACCGTCTATAGTGTAGAAAGTATTTTCCCTCAAAATAAGCCCTCAAGAATCAATAGTATCCCTTCTCAACATGGTAACCCATACCAAAGTCCCCTCGGCTGCTAGGCCCATCATCATGGGAGAAATACTTTCTACATCACAGAACGGTGTATCTCTACCAACACCGATCATGATGATTGGCTCTTGTACGGGATTGAAGCAAAAAAAATTTTTTTTTGGGTGCCGCACTTTGGCTCCATGCGAGAGCTAATCACCACGGACGGTATCTATGGAGTTATACCGCCCACGATGTAGAAAGAATCTCCCTTCCCAAGGTTTTAGTGTCAAAGGCTGAGCACTTTGTTGCCCACCAAGTCGGACCTCTTTTTTCAAATGATGATCCCACTCTAGATGCACATTTTCCATCTTGCTCCAGCAGTTTCACTCTGTTCACCTTTTCCTTGTATCTGGCCAACTCTAGCGGTCGGATGCTGAAAATAACTTGTTTAAGAGATCTAGCAAGAGTTTAAATCATTCGAGAGTTTGTAGTTCGGAGCAATAATCCAGATTATATTATATTTTGCTTATGTAATACTTTCTATTCTATATGATCTGTATTGAGATATTATAATAATAAATAATAACAATAATAATACAAATGCTAATAATTAAAATAATAACACATAATATATCTAAATTATTTTATGTATTCAGATCTCAAGCAAATTCAAGATGAGCCCGATCAAGCTAAACCTAGCTCTAGCTCAACTAATTTCCTAACCAAGCAAGACAAAATCACCGATTTCAGGTCAAAAACTTGCAAACAATTTGCTTGTTTGCCGGACCTACTTATCTTCTTGTTTACATCATGACCTTACAATTACCACGTTATTCACTTCATCATACAAGCCTTTGAATCAGTCATTTTATTCCCGGGGCATGCCTGCAACCTGGATAAAAAGTACGTCCCCAGCCCCTGCATTCTCTGTGGTACAATGGATCAACTTTGCCGGATATCTTCGTTCATAGGCAAACCAAATATTCTAAATAATAGGTTAAATCTATTGGAGATTTGATTTTTAAAATATTTAATTTATATATAATATCTTAAATAACTTTTTTTATCTGAAAAATGATAACCATATCCACTTCGAAAAGTGAAATAATAGGATTGCACGTTCCTAAAACGTAGAACTTTCCATGGCAATCTAATGGATCCTCGTACTCTTTGAAAAAGAATTTATCACAAAAAATAACAACCCCAACAAAGATCTTTTCCCTTCATTTTTCTTCCTCATCTGAGATCTTAAAAGCTAGATAGATGTTCAATCAAGCACTCCTTCAAGACCATACAATCGAGATAATCCGAGGTGTCAAGACCGTGCAATCAGGATAATCCGAGGTGTTGTATCGCTAGAAAAGCTTCGCTGGAGACTCGCACGTGGAGGGGCTAAAGATACTCTAGGACAATGCATTACACGCCTCACCAGGCTATTTTCCGAAACTGATTTCTTTTAACTCAATTTTAATTTCATTCATTATTATTTGTGTTGCGGCCAATCCACCTGTGCCTGCAATTGAACATCGAAAAATCTGAAAAGATAAGTCTGCATTGATTGAAGTTGGCTCCGACGGAGACTCTCTGATGCTTAAGTTAGAAAGGTGGATTGATCGAACAGAAAAACAAAGAGCAAAGAGGCAAAGTTTGCTCTAAAAATAGTAGAAAAAATATCCTCTCAAACTGATCGGCTTACCTCCCTTTTATAGGTGTCAGAATAATAACCGTCGAGTACGTGGGTCTCTCTTTTTTTGGTACAGTGTGACCGTGGGTGAGTAGTTCAAACCATCCACTAATTATCGTGGCCCGCTCTTTCTGAGGATGATTTTATAGGGTTGATCAAGAGTCGGATAAGTTGGTCGATCGGCTGACATATAGCTGACCGATCGTCGGTTAGTCCACTAACTTGGGGCCCGACTGACTATTAGTCCATCAATCGGTCGGCCAGCTTATTTTCTCGGCCAATCGGACATCGATTGACTGATCGATCGATTGGTTGAGAAAGTTAAGACCGATCGACAGTTGACTGGAAGGCTTGGCATCGAGCAGCAGTCGGTCAGAAGAAAAATCTAGCCATCATCCATCGGATCGATCGTTAATCGGACGGCCATGAGTTGATCCTCCCATCTATGTATCGACGGGAGAATTGATAAGTCGACCATCATCGATCATCAATTGATGAACGATTGACAGCGTCCGATGATAAGTCGGCTGCAAGCTAATGAGTTGGGTGGCAGATTATCATCCTCTAACAGTTGCCCCTCACGTCCAAGTCCGGTGCAATTATTTGACATTTTATTTTGATGCATCAAACGCAGGGGGTTAACATGTGGCATCGCTTTGAATTTTGTTATGCCACCTATCATTAACGATCACCACGATCTTTGATGGATTTGTTGTAAGGCACTTTGAGGATTGCAACAGTCGCCATTAATGGATGTACAATTGTGAAGTCCGAGGGATTTGATACTCAGCCATTCTCCGACTGACACGTGTCAGTATCTGAGAAGGCTTTCGTGCATCTCGACTGTCAGTGGATCCTATATATACTGTCTCCCCCTAAAAGTTTTCCTTCCATTGCTTTCAACAGTAATAGCTTTAACTTTGCATGTCCTCTCATTCTTTAGCCCTCGGGTTCGAAGTTCGAACCTTCTCTTTGACATCCTTATTTTTTTCTTTTTGTTTTATTGTCGCGTGCATGGCTGATTGTAGTAGTTTATCGTGAGGTCCAGCAGCTGAAACTTCTACCCTGACGACATCAGTCGTGGAGCGACTTCAGGATCAGTATCAGATTACGAAGGGCTTTCGGTTGTTGGCTCCTGGCCCCGACGGTCGGATGAATTCACCTCCGTTGGGCTTTAGAGCCTTTTATTTAGAAAATCTTAAGTCGGGCCTTAGGTTTCCCGTTCTGGAGTTTTTTTAGAATATTTTTGACTATTATAAAGTATGTCCGGCCTAGTTAGCACCGAACTCTATTCAGCTTTTAATTTTCTTTGCTTTGTTGTGTCAGTTAATCCCGACGAACCCTTGACTTTCTTTATTCAGGCCTTTCTTCGCCCTTCGACCCTATCCGAAGGTCGACAAATGGTGGTATTTTGCTCCGAGGAGGAAGCTTTCTTTTATCACTGGTCTTCCATCGTCCATCCACAATTGGAAGATCCAGTTCTTCTTTGTTTCTTCTCCTACTCCTTGGGATTTTCTGTCAGTATGGGGAGAGCCGAATGTCCTTTGAAACAAAAATAGTTGGGTAGACCCGACTGATCAGGAAGATTTTCTTAAGCTGAAGGACATGGAAGTTCCTCCTCAGAGAAGCCTGAATATCAAAGCGGCATTGTACGATGCCGAACTTGGTCCAGCACTGTCCGTAGGTATATGTAGTGTCTGTAGTTTTGGATTTTCTTTCCTTCGGTCAATTTTTGATATTAACTTGATTTTGCCGATTGGTTTCATAGGGTTGCATCTTCCTGCTGGACTTTTCGAAGATGAAGTTTGTCAATTCGCCACTCAAAAAAGGGTGGCACCCGGTGCCGGTTCATCACACGCAGCGAAGAAGAGTCAGGCAACTGATCCTTCAATTGTTCTCGATTCTACCGATAGCTCCTCTCATCGTCGCCTTGCATGCTCTGGTGGCTACCGTGACTTCCAAAGCCCCTCTGGTCATCACACAATTGGAGGAAGACATCATCATCATCGATGTTTTGGCTATTATTCCTATGTCGGGAGCTCAGTTGGCTGCTGCTGCGCCTGCTTTGCGATCAACTTCAATTCATCGGGGGCGCTCACCATCTCCATCCACACCTGAGTGGATGTTGGTGCCTCTAGAATAATCATCCATCAGAAGGAAAGGAAAAGCATTGATTTCTTCTGTGCCAGCTGGGAGCAATGTTTCCAGCAGTAGATATATGGATTTCGAACGAATCAATATTCGGATCCCTGAAGGTAGTTCGGCTTTTTCTGATCCCTAGTTGGTGAGGAGTTTGGTTCATGCCATTCTCCTTCTAGGTGATCGGAAGTCGAGGAGGTGTCGAACCCTAGCCAACTTGTTCGAGTAGTTCTACCCAACTTTTATCGGGATAAGTCGGCAATTCATTTTGTTTCTCTCTTTTTTCTGACTAATTTAATTTATTCTTCTTGAACAGTGGGCTCACAACATGGCTGAACTTGAGTTGGCCTGCCATAGAATGGCTGATCTTCGGCATGTGTGTTCTGACTCTATGTCGACTGCTAATGTCGAATGGGACTCGACAATTCAATGGTTGAAAGAACATGAGAAAGATACAGCTGCCCGGGAGAAGAACTTGTCCAATGAAGTCTCTCATCTAAGAGTCAAGCTTGGGTCGGTTAAATCCAAACTTGAGTCGATTCAATCTGACCTTAAGTCGGCTCAAGTGGAGAAGAAGGCTCAAAAGAGTCGCATCAAGAAGAAGAAGCACGCGGTGAACAAGCTAGAGCAGGACCATGATAATTGGGCCAAGGAGGTAGCGGACTTGCATCGAAAGTGGCAAACTATCGATGGGGAGTTATCTTCGGCCAGGACAGAAATTCAGGTTCTACGGCAGGATCTCAATCAAGCAAAGAAGCTGGGCGTCGAAGAATTCAAGGCCTCGTTCGACTTGAAGATCCTGATCCTTCAAGAAAGTGAGGCTTCCTATTGGATCGAATTTGGTAATGGTCAGGATGCTATCCAACAACTCTTTCCTGACCTTGATCTCAGCAGCATCATTATTCCTAGTGCTGAAGAGGAGGAAGAGGGAGGGGCCGACAAACCAGTTGCTAGCCCAATGGGCGGTGGTGCTCTGACTGATACTTCTGCTCCATCCGCATTGGCAGCACCTGCGGTTGAAGGTGCAATGGATGCTCTGGCGTCAATGGACTTCGCTTTCGAGCTAGTCGCCAAAGTTTTGATAGATCTTCAAGGAGCTGCACCGACGAATGTGGTTCTGCTGACTAATGCTGCACCGATGACTGAAGTTCAAGACTCTCCCGGTTGCCCTTCGAAGCAATTGGTCATCAAATGAACATGTATTTCATCTTCTTTTGGAACTTGTAGTTCAAATTTTGTAAGGACCGATGGCCCATTTTGTAATCTTCTTTATAGTAATGAAACAATACTTTGTCCATGACATATTTGCATCAGATCAATTATTTTTCAATTATCAATCAATTTTATTTGACTAACTATCGACTAACCTTCCAATTGACTTGAAGTTACCGTTTAACCAACTTACAATTTGCTTTTTAGTCACTCAAGACTTAATTATTTATCACAACATTCAAAGGTCAGGGATTAGCCAACCTTCGATCAGTTTCTAGCCGACTTTCGATCGGCTTTTTACTAACCATCTTTTGATTATGACAATCGAATGCAAGTCAACCATCCTTTGATTTGGTCATGGCTAAATCGGTATCAATCGCATTCTTAACTAGGCAGGGGCAACTAACTAGTTCACGACCAGTAGATTAATGCTTCTCCTTTTATAAAGAAGTCGTACATCACAGTAGATTGCAACTCAATCGGTCAACTGTTCTGCTATACTTGGCCAACTTATTCTCGTTCATTCATGCTATTTTTGTTTAAGAGGTACCGATTAAAATTCATCATTGAATAAGACATTGTTTGATGGTCACCAATGGTTGTTCGACGATTTAATTTTGCCAATTATAGAGTGCCGAGGGTCAGTCGGCTATAATACATCAATAGTTGATTGTTCGTAGCATCCTAATAATTGGTCGGCCGACTGACCGATTCACTGTAGACAAAACATATTGATGACTAATCAGCTGCAACGAGCTATCAATTGGTCGGCTATAGCAATAGTTTACTGCTGATAAGTTGATCGTGATTCGTTGTCAATCATTTTTTTTTTTTTTTGCGAAAAGGACTCCTCTTCCTCCTTTAAAAAAAGTTCACATAAAAATTTATTATTCATATTTTTCAACAATACATGGGGCTGATCTCATTGAAAATACACTTTAAGGTTATCTGCATTCCATGTTTAGAGAATTTTTATTCCATCGAGTGTCTCGAGTTGATATGCTCCAGGTCGAAGGCTCTCTGCAATCCTATAGGATACTTTTCAATTTGGAGAGAGCTTTTCTTGGTCCAACAGTTTAGATACTTCAGCCTTCCGTAGGACTAAGTCACCAGGATGAATTTTTTTGGTTTAACCCTTCTATTATAATATCTGGCGACTCTTTGTTGGTAGGCCGCCATTCTGAGTCAAGCTTGCTCTTGAATTTTAGATAGTAAATCCAAATCCGCCCTTCGATGATCCAAATTGCTTGTCTCATCATATCTCTCAACCCGCATCGAAGGTAGCCTAATTTCAACGGGAATCACAACCTCTATCCCATAGGCGAGGTTGAAAGGGGATTCATCCATTGGAATTCGGAGGGTTGTTCAGTATGTCCATAGTGTAGACCCACCAACTGGCATCACCTCGCTTCGATACCAATTGATGTATCATGATATCGCTCGAACATCAATCATCCTTGACATCACAAGCTCCAATATCATGTTGTAGAAGTTTCTGATCTTTAGCACAGACCTGAAGGAACCTATGATGTTCTCTATAGGCAGCAAACCACCAATCCTCCATTTGGATCTATGATGGGGCGCCTTCCTCCTTGGACTTGAGGGAGATGCCCCCATCTCTAGGGCTTCTTCAAGAATCCTGGGGTGGCAACTCTAGAGAGAAGAGAAGAAGAGAAAGTTGAGAAAAAAAAGATCTATATTTCACAGCCTTCACAGCATTCTATGAAATCCTAATACAACCTATGTATTTATACATAACCATTAGGCCCAACCAAAAACTTTCTAGCTAACCCAATAAATGAAAGCACTCATCAAGCCCATGTACACCCATACCTCCCATGCTCTCATCCCCTGGATCGAAACCCAATCCATACATGAGTTAGCCCTCTTAAGACCTCTTAAATTAGACCTTAAGACTCCTAGGATCAAACCAGACCCTAGTTCAAAATAAACTCTCGCATAACTCTGCCCGCACACTGAGCCAGCTCAGTCTCAGCACTGAGCCGGTTAAGTTTCACTAAATTGGCTCAGTCTGAAATAGTTCCAAAACATGAAGATTTTTCAAAATAAGATCTTTTTGTTTTGCCTATGCTCTGAGATTTAGTTGATCCAATTTTGAACTGAGCTAGCTAATCTGCAAAAAATCTTCTTTCTACAGTCTTGATTTTTTAGCTTTAATTTCTTGCTTTACCTTACATTCTAGATCTCCGAAGCACCAACCAAACTTCTTGAGGCTCTCAATACCTGAACCTCAAGCTTGTTGAGAGCTACATGCCGCCTCTACCCTTGGATAATTTCTGTCCTAGCTCTAGGACCATACCTATCACAGCCTCTCTAGAGCCCACACCCTGGCTCCTCCCGTAGCCTTCCAAAGCTTGGGAGCACCAGCAATCCTCACAATCTCCATCTTGATGCCCCAAGCCTTGGCAAACCCCTCGGTAATGCCCTCCTACATGATCTTGTTGTCCCTACACACCCTGACAACCCCTTGTGCAATCATCATCTCCGTCAATTTTCTTCAGCTGTTGTGCACTCTTGAGGTCCTTTGGGATGACTGCCTCCATCAATGAAGATCTTGGCTTGCTTCTCTACACCATCTTAAAATTGTAAAATCCCTTCTACTTAGCAGCTACATCATCTTTCTTAGACTTTCCAGGAGAACCCGCAACGTTCCTGTACCGACACTTGCTGCAAATCCTGACATGATCTCTTCAGAACTATGCCTGTCCACCTGCACATGCTGCTCCACCTAGAACTGTGCATCACCAGCACTAGTGATAGAATATCGATCCTCTTGTATCCCTCTACTCTAAACTCATGTCAAATTCCTCTCCAATTGTGAAGCCATCTCTTCGGAGCTCCACCTATATTCGAAGTCCATCTGATGCCGCAAAAGTCAACTCTATCACTAAGTCCCTCAAGGCTAACCACTCAATGTTGTACTACTGAATCTGCTGCTGCACCTCGAACATCATCACTACCCCTTCAAACCCTCCATGCTCCATGGACCCTTTCGAAGCCATCTCGGATACCTCCATAATCCGTGGGCATCTCCAAAATCCAAGAGCTCATCCAACTCTTCTGAATTCAGTGACTGAATCTTAGAGAATTTCATCCTTATCCTTCTCTTCTTCTCCTACACCAGCCATCACTTCAATTATGCCTGGAGAACCATCCTCCACCTGAATCGTAACTCTTCCTGGTGCCTCTGTAGAAAAAATCTGATCCATGATACTCCCGACTGCTAGATGCCCTTGGCACTCCTTAAGACCTCCTGGCTCTTCCTAAGACTTGCTCTCAATATTTCTAAGATGCCCCTGGCTCTCTCTACTAAGATATCCTCCTCACTTGCTGCACCACCGAGCCTCTCTCAATCTCGTGCCTCTAGAAAAGAACTACTGCAGCACTCCAGCACTTCCTAGCCTTATCTCTGCATCACTCTACAGCCATCCAGTCCTAACCTACTGGACCTCCATGAAAAATCCATCTCCATCACTCCAAGGCTCCGCAAATCCATTCTCTGGTCGAACCACTGAATACATCTCCGACTACTTCCACACCTTCCTAACACCAAAGGATGTATAGTCGCTTCTTCAGCCTTCCTTCGATCATTATCCCTTGAGAAACCTCTCTTCAACAGCTTCATGCTGCCCATCTTTCTAGAGAACCCTAATGTTCTCTACTGAGATACCTCCCTCGGCTACTACACTGCCAAATCTCTCTCAGGTCTACATCTTCAGAAAAATGCTACTGCAGCACTCCAGCGCTCCCTACCTATCACATAACCGTTATACATCCTAGTCTTTCCACCAAGATCGATCAGCAAATCATGCATCCAATCCTTCCACCCCAAAAATATTTCTTCTTATTAATCCTCTCAGTCTCCACCTTTAATCCACTGCTCCCGGTTGGCCAAACCACAACAATAACAAAGATAGGACTGAGACATATCATGGAATCCTTGTATAGATATCTGATTTCACCTTATATGACTTCTCCTTTGCTTCCACACACCATCAGGCTCTGATACCAAATTATAGATCCACCAACTGGCATCACCTCACTCCAATATCAATTAATATACCATGATATCGCTCAAACATCAATCATCCTTGACATCATAAGTTTTGATACCATATTGTAGAAGTTTCTGATCTTTAGCATGGACCTGAAGAAACCTATGACATTCTCTATGGACAGCAAACCACCGATCCTTCACCTGAATCTGTGATGGATTGCCTCCCTTCTTAGGCTTGAGAGAGACGCCCCCTTCTCTAGGGCTTCTTCAAAAACCCTAAGATGGCAACTTTAGAGAGAAGAGAAGAAGAGAGAGTTGAGAAAAAAAAGATCTATGTTTCACAGCCTTCATAGCATTCTATGAAATCCTAATACAATCTATGTATTTATACATAGCTATTAGGTCTGACCAAAAACTTTCCAACTAACCCAATACATGAAAGCACTTACCGAGCCCATGTACACCCATATCTTTCATGCTCTTATCTCCTGGATTTAAACCCGATCTATACATGAGTTAGCCTCCTTAAGATCTCTTAAACCAAGCCTTAAGACCCCTAGGATCAATCCAGACCCTAGCTCAAAGCAGACCCTCGCAAAACTCTACCTGTGCACTAGGCCAGCTTAGTCTCAGCACTGAGCTGGCTAAGTTCCATTGGGTCGGCTCAATTTGAAACTGAGTCGGCCCAATCCTGTCTTATGCTAGCAGTCCCAAAACACGATCTTTCTATTTTGCATGTGCTCTAAGATTAATCGATCCTATTTTGGACTGAGCCAACTAACCTACAAAAAATTTTCTTTCTGCAGTCTTGATTTTTCAACTTTGATTTCTTACTTCACCTTGTGTTCTAGATCTCTGAAGTACCAACCAAGTCCTTTGAGGCCCTCAATACCTAAACCTCAACTCCGTGGAGAGTTACATGCTGCCTCCATCTTAGGATAACTTCTGTCCTAGCCCTAGGACCACACCTATCCTAGCCTCCTCGGAGCCCACACCCTGGCTCCTTCCATGGCCTCCCAAGGCTTGGGAGCACCATCAATCCTCACACATAGTACCGAAGGTAGTTCTTCTACCCAAAGTCCTTTAGCCTCGTTGACCTAAATTTTTAAGCCATGAAGGATTGTTTGGTTCGTAACTTTCGCTTCTCCATTCGACTGTAGATGACCGACGGATGTCAACTTATGCGCGATATGATATGCTGCGCAGAAGTCTTCAAAATTTTCATTGTCGAATCATCAGCCATTATTGATTATGATTGTATACAGGAGTCCGAATCGGTAGATTATGGATTTTCAAATAAAATCTTTCATCTTACTTTTCATAATCTGTGCCAAAGGTTCGGCTTCCCCCTACTTCATAAAGTAATCAACAGTGACAACCAAGAATTTTCTTTATTCGGATGCCGGGAAAAAAGATCTAAGAATGTCAATTTTCCACTATACAAATGGCCAAGGAGCTATGATCTGTGTCAGTTGCATCACTAATTGTCGTTAGGTGTTGGCATTCCTTTGATATGGCTCACACCTTCGAACAAACCTGATTGCATCCTTCTGTATTGTCAACTAATAATATCCTTGCCAAAGGATCTTATGGGCGAGGGACTTGCCCCCTAAATGATTTCTGCAGATTCCTTCATGAACTTCTCGAAGTGCATGGTCAGCATTGGCGGGTCCTAGGTACTTTAATCGTGAAAGAAAAAAGGATCATTTGTAGAGTTATCCACCCATCATTATATATTACGAGGTAGTCCACCTCAAATATTTTGCTTTTGATGGATCAGCGGGTTTGACTTCTTCAGTCAGATACTTGATAATTGGATCCATCCAACTTGGCTCATTGTCGACTTACAAAACTTCCTCCATTTTTTCGATACTCGGTGTATCGAGATACTCGATATATGTTCATCGAGTTCGGTAGGGGTTGTGACGGCGAGTCGAGAGAGTGCACCAGCCCAAGCAATTTTTGCTCTAAGTACGTGTGAGATGTTAAAATATTTGAAGATAGAAATTTGGTCTTTCACTTTCTCCAAATATTTTTACATCTTCGGATCCCAGGCTTCGTATTCGTCATTGACTTATCCTACAATAAGTTGAGAGTTGATAAACGTCTTCAACTCTTCGACACTAAGTTCTTTGGCAATCTTTATGTTGGAAATTATGTTCCAAAGTCAATCATCAGTCTGTTGACGGTTCAATTATTTTATAATTATAATTAATTTATTAATTAATAAAAATATTTTGACATCTTTTTCATCATAAGTTTACATCTTCTAATGAACTCCATTATTGTGATGAAGTCCTTAGGACTATTTAGTTTTAATAAAGAAAGAATTTATCAATTAGTCTTTAAATTTGTTTACAACCAAATGATAGACTATTAATTAGGATGACAACGTCTATCGAGCATAGGTCACTATATGCCATAAGGTTGGTTGTCCTCTTAACCAAGGAGTGTGAAGATACTGGTATGACATACAGGTGAGATGTATGGGTACATCATCATTGAACGTGACCAATTTTAGAGCATTCTACTATCGAGAATGTCTCTGATGGAATATAGGTATAAGTATTCCTTAGAACTGAGATCATCTCAGTGACTTGCAAGCAACTCATTGTGCTTTGGTATCAGACTAACTGAATTTCTAATTCAGCAACAGAAGGCTTCTGAGCATAGTCTAGTACTTGCAAAGTTAGAGTATGATCAAGATGAAATTGACCACTCCAAGAGTTGGAGAAGAATGTAACACTGTATTTCAATATAGCAAAATCTTGACTAGGATAATCCATTAGATAGATTTGATATTTTAAAATACAATGTGGACAACCTAATCAGAGTTGACAGTTGAACTCTGAGATATCCTACAAGCATTATGATCAAGGGGATGAATTATATGAAAACTATATCCGTATGTGTTCTATGGATGGTGTTCTACACCTTCAACCTATCCGATCGTTGGGTATCATTGCTAGATGGTCACTTCGATTGATATAAAAATTTATTTCTATGCTACCAATCCAGGTTCGAACCTATGAGGTCACACACATTAGAGCTTATGATCTGATCGGATGGTTGATCAACGAATAAGAATCATTCTAGGATTAAATAATCAATACGATTGGTATTTAACCTAGTGCAAGTATTGCAGAAGGATCGATTAGCAATTAGATTGCTAATTAACTTAATTTGATTAATCTAATAGACTAAGATTAACTTTAATTAAATATAATTTAATTAGATATGGTTTGGGCTTGATTGGATCAAGTTCAATTAGTTTATTGGATAAGCCAAGTGCAAGGAAGAACTAGTCCTAGTCTAACTAGGACTCGGGTTAATCCAATTTTCTAATTTGATTAAAAAATAAATCAAAATTAAATCTAATTTAATCTAATTTAATTAAGTCCTTAAATGGGTCATGGTCTAATTTAATTGGGTTGGATTACTCTTGATTTTATTTGGTTAAAAGATCTTGTTTGACCAAGTTAAAATAAGAGACCTAGTGTAACTAGGACCCTATCACTTGCACCACTTAATCCTCACACCCCATGCCCTTTTTATTTTATTTTCTACGTAAAAATTCTTCATGCCCATGGCTTCTCATGCCCCCCTTTCTCTCCTCCTTTTCTCATAAGGCAATTTATTGGAAGACCAAGTCAAAAGGAGAATTAGTTTTGCTTAGGATTCTATGAGATAGAATCCTTGTTGACCAAAACACCTTTCCTTAAATACCGCCCCCTCTTTTATTAATTATTCTATTATTCCATGAGATAAACCTCCTTTTTGTGTACCCTCACTTACTAGTCCACGTCAATAATTATGGAGGAGATGCCTAAGAGTTGGGCACCCCAACAACTTTCCATGTTTGGACATTCCTAGTCTAAAATTTTGATCTAACTTGGACTCTTCTTTTTCTATAAGTTTTGGATGAATTTTATTCTAATTTTTTTATTAAATACAGAGCTTTAGGAGAGGTTTAGAGTATACAAAAATCAGAGGAAGAGGATCCTTGGGCGTGGACGTTCCATAGGCACCAAACTAGGTGTCTAGGTGAGAGAAAAGAGAAGAAGAAAAGGGTCTTCTTCTAGGGCTATTTTATTTTCAATCTTTCCTCCTTCTTTTGAGTTTTTCTTAAGAGAGTCTTGGATCATTAAACTCTCTTCTTCCTTCTCATATTTTGAAGAGTCCAAGTTTTGAAGAAGGGAGCATTGCATCGACCGTCGAAGAAAGATCAGCACAGTACTAGCATGCTATGCTGATTTCCTGCATCGGACTTCAGATCAGAGATCGTAGGCTCGTGTGGATGACACCTAGAGATCGGATATGTATGTGGCTCATGACTTCATCCTCAAGCTCAGATCAGCAAGTTAGAACTTCTAACTTGCTTAGGTAACAGATCTGATCTATTATTTTATAGCTGCATTAGATGTTGTATAGATCTAGGTTGATACGATCACCTTTTTCTTTCTTATTTAATTTTTAATTTTTGATTTAAATACCATACAATAATCATATAATAATATTTAAGATCTATATATTTATATATTTATTTAAATAAATATTTAATTTATTTAAGTCTTTCGCTGTCTGATCTTGAAAAAGTTTCAAGATCTAGTCCTTAAACCCTAGATTTGGTTCCTTCAATTGGTATCAGAGCAAGGTTTATTATTATATGATTATTGATATATGCTTAGATTACTTTTTAGATTAGATCTAATTAATAATCTAATATTTAAATTTTAAATTAAAATTTTAGATCTCACGAACTGTCATAAGGTTATCCTGCTGTAAGGTTTACCCCTTACAGTGAAAAAGTTATCCTAAGTTCGTGATGATCTGCCTTTACTCATAAATTTATTAGATTTGATCTAATTTTATTTATGATTTAATAAGATTTAAAATAGTTTTAGATCTAGAAATAAAGTTTCTAGATTGCACAGACTGCTATAAGGTTATTCCTGCTGTAAGGTTTATCCTTTACAGTGAAAAGATTATCCTAGTACATACTGATCTAAAATATTAATCATAAAATTTTAGATTAAAAAAATTTTATGATCTAATTAAAAATATTTTAATCTAATTTTAATCTTCATAAATATGTTAGATTTGATCTAGAAAGATTTATGATTGATTATTATTGAAATTATTTTAATTACATGAACTTGTTTAGATTATATCTAAAGTAGATTCATGTTTATGTTACTTGTATATTGATTATGAATCAAACATGCAACTTGATTAATAGAACCATATTGTAAAAATATTTTACAAATATGAAAACTATTTTCAAAAAGCCAAATCCCAACCCTCAGCTCAAAACTTAATTAAGAATTAAGAAGTTCTTTGATTAGGTTCTAGGACTGTAAATTGAAGATCCTAAGACACGAATCATAACACATTGGGTTAACGATTAGTGAAGATTAGATCCATTAATTGGATTAGACCAAGGGTTAGATTAAAGAATGGACTTAATTAAAGAATTAACTAAATCTAATCAATTGTTGTCTTAGATTAGGTCAAGGATTCTCTAGTTCAATTGCAATAGTTGTAGTTGGTCAAGTCTATGTCTTTAATAAGACTCAAGATGGACTTGATTCTTGGCTTCATGGTCTAGCACGAACTATTATGATGATCTAATAAAGACTAATTAAATCAGTTGGTATCTAAGGTAAACCAGACCAGTAGTTTTTAGTTGGCAGCCTGCTTACCTGACCATTTTTAATGGTATCTAAGGCAAGCCTGGTAGATCCTTCCACTGATCGAACTTACCTGATCTCTTGATGAGATTATATTTTGATTGGATCGCTTGACTATTCGAGCTAACCCATGTCAGCTAGGTTGATCAGTATGACTGATTTTGGTGCTCCTAAACCAAACTATTAATGATCTCGATCTAACTTGATAAAGTCAGTGGGAGGATCATGACAAGTTGGTTAATCTGACTCACTAATTAAATCTTTTAAAATTATTAGATCTCTAAAATAAAATAGTTATATGATAACTAGATCATAGCCTCCAATTAAAGTGGATGATAATGGGTCCATCAGTTGGATAATCATTGAAAGTCCAAAGATCTGATGCTTATCGATTGATGGAATTATCATTCATTATATGATTTCTTGGATACATCTTTCTAAATAGTGGTCAGGTGGGCCAACCAAAGTTGGGCCTGATCATTAATTGGTTGGATGGGCTAAGTATGGTCATGTTAATGGTTGGACCTAACTGGACCCTTTTCTGAGAAGACCAAAGCCAACTGATCAGGACCTGAGATAAAATTTAATTACTAAAAATTATTTAAAAAAATAATTGATTATGAGCCTATCCTTAGATGTACATGGGTGGGCCAACCAAAGTTGGGCTTGTAGACAGTCTATGTAGATTCTAGTATCCACTAAGAAATTAGGATAATTTCTCGAATTGGAGGTAGAGGCTATCAATTTGAATAAAATAATGGAAGACCCTTTTAATTAAAGTCCAAATCTCTAGGTTTAATGAATCAATTACTAATTAGGTTATGATTTTTTTTTATGCAAATATGGCCACTTTTCTATCGCTTCAATCATTATTGGACAATGATAAGTTGGTGGGATCCAACTTTGATAGCTGATACCAAAAGTTGAAGATTGTCCTAGAGCATGAACTTATCCTACATGTGATAACGAATGATGCACCTGAGGAGCCAGCTACAAATGCACATGGAACTGTCAGAGATACTTATCAAAAGTAGCTCAGTGATCGAACCATGGTGCGCTGCATTATGCTGGCTGCGATGAGTGATGAGTTCAATCACAGATTTGAGATAGCTCAGTTAAAGGATATGCTTCAAGTGTTAGAGGATTCCTTTGGCACACCCGATGACGTGGAAAGGCATAAGATTAGTTGTGCCATCTTCAATGCGAGAATATGGGATGGTGCCTCTGTCACTGATCATATATTGTTCATGATCGAGCTGATAGAGCACTTAAGCATGCTCGGCTTTTTCTTATACAAACAACTTAGGAAAGATGCAATACTGAACTCGCTATCCAAGTCTTATCTCCTATTTCTTACATATTATAGAATGTCAAAGTCTGAAATGGACTACCATAGGTTACTGGGGTTACTTCAAAACTTTGAGAAGGATCACCAACTCCATAAGAAGTCGGTGAACTTAGTGGAAGGTTCGTCTTCTCATTCTCGACCCTTTGGAAAAGGAAAGAAGAACAAGAAAAAGAAAGCCAAGAAAGTGTATGTTTAGGCTAGGACATCTGTGCAAGCTCAGACCCCAAAGACCAAGTGCGATAAGAGTCAAGCCGAATGCTTCTTCTATAAGAAGTGGGGGCACTGAAAGAGAAACTGTCCTCAGTACATTACCTCTTTGGATCCGAACAGACAGAGGAAGAAGCAAGCTATTGCTATGCAAGATATTTATATGATAACTCCTTGTAATTTCTCTGTGTGTGATATTACTGACTGGGTATTGGATACTGGAAGCCCTTATCATATTTGTAATTTATTGCAAGGGTTGTAAATTAGTAGAAGATTTGAGCAAGACGAGAGATTGCTGAACGTTGGAGATGGAAGACCAGTTTCAGTTCTAGCTTTAGAAATTTTGAAACTTATATTTGAATCTCATACCATTGTTCTTAATGATTGTTATTTCTATCGTAGTTTCTTTTTAAATATCATTTTTGTAGGCCTTTTGGCCATGAACAATTATAAAATTTCAATAAAGAAACAAGTTTATAATATCATTATGAATGGTGTTACTGCTTCCTATGGATAATTGAACAATGGTGTATATATGTTATCACAACCTATTAATGTAGTCTATTCAACTGGCAAACATCCTAGATTAGATAATGTGACAGATATCTAGTTATGGCATTGTAGGCTGGATCATATAAATAAGAACAGGATAAGCAGGATAGCTCAAGATGGTATCGTCAAACTTAGTGATTGTGAATTGCTTTCAACCTGTGAATCCTATCTTCTTGATAAAATGACTAAGTCACCTATTAGTAAAAAAGATAAGAGAGCCACTAAACTCTTAGGACTAGTACATACTGATGTATGTGGACCGATGAGTATTAGTGCCAAAGATGGATATGTCTACTTCATCACTTTCATAGATGATCTATCCAGATTTGGATATATTTATCTGATGAAACATAAGTCTGATTTGTTTGAAATATTCAAATGATTCCGAAGTAAAGTAGAAAAATAAACTGAAAAGAGTGTTAAAACTCTTCAGTCTAACCGAGGAGAGGAATATCTTTCTGATGAGTTTCTCACATATCTAGAAAAAAATGGAATTCTCTCTCAATGGACTCCTCCAGGAATACCACAGCATAATAGAGTATCTAAAAGGAGGAATCAGACTCTGTTAGACATGATCCGATCCATGATAGATTTTATCAGCTTGCCGATATCCCTCTAGAGATATGCACTCGAATCGGCTTGCTATCTTTTAAACAGGGTTCTAAGTAAATCTATGGTTAAAACTCTATATGAGATATGGACAGAACGTAAGCCAGCACTTTCACACCTCAGGATCTGGGGGTGTCCGACTTATGTCAAACGATTAATTATAGATAAACTTGGACCTAAGTCTGATAAGTATGCATTTATAGGATACCCAAAAGAGATCAAAGGATACTATTTCTATCATACTGATGAACAAAAGGTGTTCGTCAGCCTTAGGACAATCTTTTTGAAAAAGGAGTTTCTTAGTGAAGAAACTGTTGCCTTTAAGGTTGAACTTGATGAAGTACAATAGGTAGAAAATCCGACACATAATGCTGAATCTAAGTCAGATTTGATCAGATCAAATCCGAAGCCTAGTAAACCCACACCATTAAGGCGATCCGGTAGAGTACCACGCCATCCAGACAGATACTATGGGTTCTTGGTCCAGGATGTTGATTCCATCAAACTCGATGAGAATGATGAGGATCCGATCACTTATATAGATGCTATGCAGAGATCCGACTCTGAAAAATGATTAGAAGCCATGAGATCCGAAATAGATTCCATGAAGGTCAATGATGTATGGACATTAGTTGACCCATCTAAAAGGATTAAATCCATTGGGTGTAAATGGATATTCAAAAGAAAAAGAGACGCAAATGAAAAGTTGGAGACCTATAAAGCCCATCTGGTTGTCAAAGGGTATCATCAATATTATGGTATTGACTATAACGAGACATTCTTCCCAATGGTAATGCTCAAATTCATTTGGATAATGCTTGAAATAGCTATCCACCTGAACTATGAGATCTGATAGATGGATGTGAAGATGGCTTTCCTAAATGGAGAGCTAATCGAAGAGGTGTATATGATACAACCCAAGGGATTCACATCTACAGATGAGTCCAAGGTGTGCAGGCTTCAAAAATCTATTTATGAATTGAAGCAAGCATCTCGGAGTTGGAATATACATTTTGATAAAGTAATCAAAACATATGGCTTTATTAAGAACGGAGAAGAATCCTGCATTTATAAATGGGCAAATGGTCTAGTAGTGGTATTTCTTATTTTGTACATAGATGACATTCTCTTAATCGAGAATGACATCCCCGTACTATAGAGAATAAAAGTTTGGTTGTCATCATAGTTCTCCATGAAGGATTTGGATGAAGCATCGTACATCTTAGGGATGAAGATCTATAGGGATAGATCTAAAAGGATACTTGGTATATCCCAGTCCATGTACATAAAAACTATGTTGAAGAGGTTCAGCATAGAGAATTTCAAAAAGAACTATCTCCCGATATGCCAAGAAATTTTTCTCTCTAAGAAGGATTGTCCGACAACTCCTGAAGAGAGAGAGCGTATGAGTAGAATCCTAGATGCTTCGATCGTGAGATCTATTATGTATGCAATGACATATACAAGATCAGACATGGCATACTCACTAGGAGTGGTAAGTAGATACCAATCTAACCCTGAAGAAAATTACTGAAAGATGGTTAAAACCATCCTTAAGTATTTGAAAAATACTAAGGACCAATGGTTAGTTTATGGTGAGTTAGATCTAAAACTTATGGGATTTATAGACTCCAGCTTTTAATCTGACCATGATGACAATAAAAGTGTATCGGGGTATATCTTTAAATTATGGAGCCATCTGCGAAAAAAGTTCCAAGCAGCATACAGTGGCTAACTCTATTTATGAAGCAAAGTATATGACAGCATCAGATGCAGCAAAGAAAGCTATGTGGCTCAGAAAGTTCATCACCAAGCTTGAAGTAGCACCCTTCATTGATGGTCCGATCCTACTCTACTGCGACAGCACTGACACCATAGCTCAAGCAAAGAAACCAAAGGCATATCAGTGGACAAAGCATATTCTATGCCATTTTCATTTGATCCATGAGATCATGGATCGTGGTGACATCGATCTTCAAAAAATCGACAGAAAGAAGAACCTAGCCAACCCATTCATTAAAGCCCTGGCAATCAAGGAGTTCAACAACTATAAGTCGAAGATGGGTATTAGATACTTTGCCTAGTGGCATTAGAATAAGTGAGAGTTATTGCAAATTATGTCCCAAAGCCAATTATCAGCTATTGACGGTTGAGCTATTTTATAATTATAATTAATTTATTAATTAATAAAAATATTTTGGCATCTTTTTCATCATAAGTTTATATCTTCTAATGAACTCTATTATTGTGATGAAGTTCTTAGGACTATTTAGTTTTGATAAAAAAAAAATTTATCGATTAGTCCTTAAATTTATTCATAATTAAATGATAGACTATTAATTAGGATGACAGCGTCTATCGAGCATAAATCGCTGTATGCCATATAGGTTGGTTATCCCATTAATCAAGGAGTATGGAGACACTGGTATGGCATATAGGTGAGATGTATGGGTACATCATTATTGAACGTGACCAACTTCAGAGCATTCTGCTATCGAGAATATCTCTGATGGGATATAGGTATAAGTATCCCTTAGATCTGAGATTATCTTAGTGACTTGCAAGCAACTCACTGTGCTTTGGTATCAGACTAACTAAATTTCTAATTCAGCAATGGAAGGCTTTTGGATACAGTCAAGTACTTATAAAGTCGAAGTGTGATCAAGATGGAATTGACCACTCCAAGAGTTGGAGAAGAATGTATCATTGTATTTCAATATAGCAAAAGCTTGGCTAGGATAATCCATTAGATGGATTTAATATTTTAAAATATAATATAGATAATCTGATCAAAGTTGATAGTTGAACTCTGAGGTATCCTACGAGCATTATGGTCAAAGAGATAAATTATATGGAAACTATATCCTCGCGAGTTCTAAGGATGGTGTTCTACACCTTCGATCTATCTGACTATCTGATATCATTGCTAAATGATCACTTCAATTGGTATAAAAATTTATTTCTATGCTACCAACCTAGATTCGGTCCTATGAGTTCATACACATTAGAGCTCATGATCTGATCGGATGGTTGATCAATAATTAAGAATTATTCTAGGGTTAAATAATTAATATGATTGGTGTTCAACCTAGTGTAAGTATTGTAAGAGGATCGATTAGCAATTAGATTGCTAATTGACTTAATTTGATTAAGCTAATAGGTTGAGATTAAATCTAATTAAATATAATTTAATTATGTTTGATTTGGATTTGATTGGATCAAGTTCAATTAGTTTATTGGATAAGCCAAGTGCAAGGAAGAACTAGTCCTAGTCTAACTAGAACTTGAGTTAACCCAATTTTCTAATTTGATTAAAAAATAAATTAAAATTAAATCTAATTTAATCTAATTTAATTAATCTCTTAAATGTATTAGGGCCTAATTTAATTGGGTTGGATTACTCTTGATTTTATTTGGTTAAGAGATCTTGTTTGACCAAGTTAAAATAGGAGTCCTAGTGTAACTAGGACTCCCTATCACTTGCGCCACTTAATCCTCATGCCCCATGCTCTTTTTGTTTTATTTCCTACATGAAAATTCTCCATGCCCGTGGTTTCTCATGCCCCCCTTTCTCTTCTACTTTTCTCATAAGGTAATTTGTTGGAAGACCAAATCAAAAGGAGAATTAGTTTTGCTTAGGATTCTATGAGATAGAATCCTTGTTGACCAAAACACCTTTTCCTGAGTGCCGCCCCCTCTTTTATTAATTCTTCTATTATTCCATGAGATAAACCTCTTTCTTTGTGCACCCTCCCTTGTTCGTCCACACCAATAATTGTGGAGGAGACGTCCAAGAGTTGGCATCCCAACAACTTCCCATGTTTGGACATTCTTAGTCTAAGATTTTGACCTAACTTGGACTCTTCTTTTTCTATAAGTTTTGGATGAATTTTATTTTGATTTTTTTGTGGACTATAGAGCTTTGGGAGAGGTTTAAGGTGTGCAAAAATCAGAGGAAGAGGGTCCTTAGGCATGGGGGTTCTATAGGCACCAAACTAGGTATCTAGGTGTGAGAAAAGAGAAGAAGAAGAGGGTCTTCTTCTATGACTGTTTTATTTTCAATCTCTCCTCCTTCTTTTGAGTTTTTTCTAAAAGAGTCTCAGATTAGTAAACTCTCCTCTTCCTTCTCATATTTTGGAGAGTCCAAGTTTTGAAGAAGAAAGCATTGGATTGACCATCGAAGGATCAACATAGTACTAGCATGCTATGCTGATTTTCTGCATCGGACTTCAGATCAGAGATCGTAGGCTTATGTAGATGACCCCTAGAGACTAAATGCATGTGCAGCTCGTGACTTCATCCTCAAGTCTGGATCAGCAAGTTAGAACATCTAACTTGCTCAGGTAACATATTTGATCTATTATTTTATAGCTGCATTAGATGTAGTATAGATCTAGGTTGATATGATCAACTTTTTCTTTCTTATTTAATTTTTAATTTTTAATTTAAATATCATATAATAATCATATAATAACATCTGAGATCTAGATATTTATATATTTATTTAAATAAATATTTAATTTATTTAAGTCTTCTACTGTCTGATCTTGAAAAAGTTTTAAGATCTAGTCCTTAAATCCTAGATCTGGTTCCTTCACTTCAAACCAGCAAGAAGAGCTTCATATTTGGCTTGATTATTCGAAGCTTTGAAGTTGAAATGAAGCATATATTCCATGATCGATCCATCAATATTCGTAAGGATAAGTCTAGCTCCACTTTCGAGGGTGCTTGAGGCTCCATCGACATCTAACACCCAAGCCAAATTATGATCGATTTTGGCGGTGTCATCCGTTGAGTTACAGATTATTTCTTGATCGGACTTCATATCTGATATGGTACACTTGATAATAAAATCGACCAAAATTTAGGCCTTCATCGATGGGCGTGGATGATAGTGGATGTCGAATTTACTAAGTTTTATTATCCATTTCACCATTCTTTTCGAAGTATTTGATCGGTGTAAGATCGACTTCAGGGGTTGGTCGGTTAGAACATGCACCACATGAGCTTGAAAATAGGGCCGAAGCCATTGCATCAAAATAATTAAGGCATAGAATATTTTCTCAGCTTTTGAGTATCGAGTTTTGACATTATGAAGCACTTTGCTTGCATAGTATATGGGGTGCTGTACCCAATTTTCATCTTCTCTGATTAAAATTAAACTAAATAGCTTCGTCGGATGTAGCTAGAAATAAATAAAATGGTTCTCCTTCTGTCGGCTTTACAAGTAGTGAAGGAGTCATCAGGTACTTCTTTAACTCTTCAAAGGATTGTCGGTTTTTATCGTCCAAGAGAAATCTTTAGTTTGTCGTAGAGTCTTAAAAAATGAAAAATATCGTTCGGCAGATTTGGAGATGAACTGACTGAGTACAGTGACTCTCCCATTGAGCTGTTTCATCTTATTTGAAGTAGGATGCTTCATATCGATGATTGCTTTTATTTTTTGGGGATTTACTTCGATTTCTCTATATGAAACAAGAAAATCAAGAAATTTTTCGATCGTCACTTCGAAGATATATTTGGTTGGATTTAGCTTCATTCGATATCATCGGAGTGTATCAAAAGCTTCTTCTAGGTTTCGAATGTGATCCTTACTTCAAGCACTTTTTACAAGCATATCATCGACATATACTTTCATGTTTCATCCGATTTGTGGCTTGAAAACTTTGTTCACTAGTCGTTGGTAGGTTGCTCTCATATTTTTAAGTCCAAATGGCATGACCTTGTAGTAATAAATCCCTTTATCAGTGATGAAGATGGTATGTTCTTCATCTTCGGGGGCCATTCGAATCTTATTATATCCTGCAAAAGCATCCACAAAGCTTAAAAGTTGGTGTCCCAACATCGCATTGACCAGCTCGTCGATCTTCGGAAGAGAAAAACTATCCTTCGGGCATGCTTCGTTTAGATTGATATAATCAATACAGATACGCCATTTTTTGTTGGCCTTTTTCATCATGACGACATTTGCAAGCCATTCCGAGTAATGGGTCTCTCTGATGAAGTCTGTCACTAGGAGCTTATCCATCTCTTCATTGATAACCTTTTGTCGCTCAGGTGTGAATGGTCATTTCTTCTACCTCATCGGCTTGATGTTTGGATTAATGTTAAGTCAGTGGGTGATTATTTCTGGAGGTATACCTGGCTAGTCGATTGCTGTCCAAGCAAATACGTCAGCATTGACCCTTAGTAACTGAACTAACTATTCTCGCTCCGTTATTTGAAGTTATGATCCGATTTGAATAACTTTGGTCGGGTCATCTTCTTTTAACGGAATTGGGATCAGTTGTTTGATCGGCTCATCCCGTTCTTCCTCCTCCAACTAATCAAGCCTTTCTAACGGCAAGGGATCTTCTGGTTTATTTGTGTTTGTTGTGATCGCGAAGCAATATCGGGCAATTTGTTGGTTGCCTTGCATTTCTCCCTCTCCAACTTTAGTTAAAAATCAGATCAATAAATGATATGTCGATACTATCACCTTGAGAGTGTTGAGTCCCGATCTTCTAAGTATGGCATTGTATGCCGACGGGACTCTAACGATCATAAAAGTCAAAATGATAGTACTTTATCGAAGTTCTATTCCTACGGTTAATGAAAGATTGAGCTCCCCTTCAACATCGACAGCATCTCCGATAAATCCAACTAAGAGAATGGAGACTCTTCGAAGTCGTTCAGTCGACATCAACATTCGAAAGAAAGTGGAGTAAAATAAAATGTTAGTCGAACTTCCATTATCAACTAGGATCCTCTTTACATCATAGTTTGCTATCATCGCTGAGACGACGATAGCATTATCATGGAGAGTTTGAATTTTTCTTACATCATCATCCAAAAAAGAAATACACTCATTAAATCATTGCCTTTTAGCCGATTCTTCTTCGGATGTTGCCGTCCCAGCTCTTGGTCATCCAGAAATCATGTTGATCATCCCAACCATTGGTCGATTTTGATGGATCTCTTCCATCGATGGTGGTTGATCGACGCATGGGTCGGTCGAGCGATTGAGCCAGAATTTGGTAAGGAACCCCCGCTAGATGAGTGACTCGATCTCATCCTTGAGCTGGAAACACTGTTCGATGTCATGACCGTAGTCACAGTGGAACCGACAGTACTTCCTCTTACCCTTGCTTGGATGCTTCATTGGTGAGGGTCGGCAAAGGTATTCCGCTCCTTCGATCTCCATCATGATCTATGCTCGCGAAGTAGATAGAGAAGTATAGTTGTTATACCGACTCTTCAAGTGAGTCAACATCGAGCTCCGTCAGGAAGTCAGTGCTTCTTTGTTCGGCATAGGTCAATTAGATCCAATTGAAGCATCGTTCTTTCGTTGCTTCTTTTTCTGATCCTTTTCATTTTGTTGGCACCGATCAGAAGCGTCTTCTTCTGCATGAATATATTTATCCGCACGCTCGAAAAGTTTGACATAAGTCGGGGGAGGGTTCTTATCTAGTGAGTAAGTGAACCGAAAATCTCGTAGATCCTGCATGATGGCCAAAACAGCCACTTTTTCGTTGAGATTTCGGACCTCTAGTATAGCTGTATTAAAATGTGCTACAAAGGTTAGAAGAGTCTCTCCCTCATTCTGCTTGATTGAGAAGAGATTGTCTGAAGTTCATGGCTTCACTTGGCTAGTGCTGAAATGAGCCATAAAGGAGTCTTCGAGCTGCTCGAAAGAGTCGATGCTTTCCGACTGAAGCCTGGAGTACCAGGCTTGAGCAGCTTTTCGAAGGATGGCTAAAAAGTTGATACACATGGGGGCGTCGTTCGCCCTTGGATCATCATAAGAGCTTTGTAGCTCTAGAGATGATCGATTGGGTCGGTGGAGCCATCATACGACTCCACTTGAGGTATCTTGAATCGCGACGTGATAAGCACATTCAAGATATGTGAGGAGAAGGGAGGAGTTGTTTGGACTCAAAGACCGTCGGAGGATCCTCCCTTCGTGTCCTCCTAAATCTAGGCCAGTCGATGATCGATTTCTTTGAATTTTCGTTCATAGTCATTGAGTCATCACTGGCGAGATGTCCCTGGCGTCGATCCTCCGAAGGAACTAGAGGAGGAAGAAGTCATTGGGTTGCGTAGCCATTTTTCCTCATACCGACTTCGATGAGAAGATGGGAAGATGGACCATCGTGATCGACGAGCAATTCCTTATGAATGGCGAGGAGATGGAGATTTTATCTGGTGCGAGCATTGAGATGGTCGCTCTGACGAAGAAGAGATCGAACGCATTGGTGTGCAACGGCTGTGCCTAGATGGCGCCGCCCGCACCGACGGACCTTCCATCACCATGGGCGGTTGCTGTTGAAGATTACACACAGTCTCCATGAGAATATGGACCTATTGCATTAATGCAGCTAGTTGCTGGACTTGTGCATCCAATATGACTGTCGGATGCGAAAAACTATATCCCGCCATTGCTGGCGATGGAGGGGAAGCGCTTCTCGCCAAGATGACTAGCCGGTGGAGCTGGTCGAATTGCGAGCATGAGTTTTCATCATTTTTTGATTTAGTGTGCTTCTCTTCCTTCCTGGCATGCCAATTTATTGCGGCCAATCCACCTATACCTATGATTCAATGTCGAAAAATCTACTAAGAGAAGTCCACATTGACCGAAGTTGGTTCCAGCTGGGATACTCCAATGTTTAAGTTAGAAGGGTAGACTGGTCGAATAGAAAAACAAAAAGCAAAGAGACAGAGTTTGCTCTAAAAGTAGTAGAAAAAATGTCCTCCCAAACTGATCAGGTTATCTCTCTTTTATAGGTGTCAGAGTGATAACCATCGAGTACGTAGATCCCTCTTTTGGTGCAGTGTGATCGTGGATGAGTAGTTAAAGACATCCACTAATTATCGTGACCCACTCTTTCTGGGGATAGTTTTGTAGGGTTGATCAAAAGTCAGATAAGTTGGTCGATCGATTGACTTGTAGCTGATTAATCATTGGTTAGTCAGCTGACTTGGGGCTCGACTGACTATCGGTCCGTCAATCGATCAATCGGCTTACTTTATCGATCGATCAAACATCGATTGGCCGATCGGTCGATCGATTGAGAAAGTTGAGATCGATCAACAGTCGACTGAAAGGCTTGGCGTCGAGTGAAAGGCTTGGCGTCGAGCAACAATCGATCGAAAGAAAATTTTGGCCATCATCCATCAGATCGATCGTTAATCGGATGGTCATGACTCGGTCCTCTCATCTATATCAATAGAAGAATTGATAGGTCGACCATTGTCGATCGTCAGTCGGTGAATGATTGGCAGCGTTCGATGGTAAGTCGACTGCAAGCTAATGAGTCGGGTGGCGAATTATCATCCCCTAATAATTTGTTCTTTGATTGAATCATGATTTATGAAATTTAGATCAAATTCTAGAATAAAATCCAACAATCTAGAGTAGCTTTATCTGGAATTCAAATTTTATTTTATTCTCTCCCCCTTCTACGAAAGCTACACCATCGATTAAATTCACCATGGCCTCCTCTTATTTAGATTCTATGATTTGTATTTAATTTAATTTTATTATTTGCAATAACTTGTTAGCTTTCATTGTCATCAATTTATTTTTTGTAGTAAAGTAGAGATATTTATTTGCTTTATCTATTTATTTTCGTATATAGAAAATATGTTGAGAACTACATTGGCCGACACTGTTTTGGCAAAACCAAAATTGTTTGATGGAACAAATTTTTGTTGGTGTTAGAATTAAATAAAATGCTGGCTCACTACTTTGGGATTATTCTCAGTTATTTCTGACCTGATTGAGATAAATTCGAGCATGGGTCATGTTGAGGCTTATCCTCCAACAAATCATCGTAGAAGTCATAGATCTGCATATGTTGTCACACCCACCATAGAAGCATCACGGTCCACACCTGTCCTCACTCCTGACATGATTAATTATCATTGTGTGAGTAGAGTATTAAGTGCTTTAAATGAAAAATTGTATGACATATATTGTCATATGACTTCTGCCAAAGAACTATGAAAAATCTTAGAAGATAAGTATGGTCAATTAGATCCAGGACAGAAAAGATTTAAAACTTCTGATGTTATAAAATATAAAATGGTAGAAAATAAATCCATAATTGAGCAATTAAATAAATTTGAATTAATGGTGGAACAACTTAGGTCTAGTGGTGTGACTTTAGATGAAAATTATATAGTAGCTAGCCTAATTGACAAATTACCACCTTCTTGGTCATCTCATGTTCACAACCTAAACCATATTCAAGGTGAATTAACTTTAAATTATGTCCTAAAATCTATTAGGATTGAGGAGAAAAATAGAACAAAAGAAAAGAAAGAAGAAAAACAACCAATCATAAATAATTTGGAAGGAAATTCTAAATCAAAGAAAGATCAAATTAGAAATAATTTCAACAAAAAAGAAAAATTTAATAAAAAATATTTTAATAACAATAATTATAGGACTAATTGTAACCAAAATAATAATAATAATAATAACTTTAGCAATAATAAAAGAACCCGTGCTGAGGGGAATGGTGGGAGTCGGTGTTGTTATGTGTGTGGCAGGACGAACCATGTTGCCAAGGACTATTTCTATTAGAAGACATCTCTCTCAGTATCAAACTAAAAATCATCCAAATCTGTGCAACCTCTTGTCCATATGCTGACTGGTAGACCTTGTACCACTGAGATGGCATCCAGGTCTGTTTCTTATTTTTTAGAAATAACCTTTGATGTTACTGATTGGTGGATTGATACTGGGGCTAATGTGCATGTATGTGCTGATCGCTCTTGGTTTTCCACATATCAGGTCTCAAGTGGAGGATCTGTGACTCTTGGTATATCTATTTCTACTATCATATCGGGAATTGGTCAAGTGGATCTGAAGTTGACTTCTGGCAAGACCTTGATCCTTCACGATGTCTATCATATACCGGAAATTAGAAAAGATCTAATAAGTGGATCCCTACTTGTTCAAAAAGGTTTCAAGCTAGTTTTTGAATATAATGAAATTGTAATTAGTCGAGGAATAAATTTTGTAGGAAAAGATTTTTTATGTAATGGTTTGTTTAAGCTGAATGTAATTTCTTCTCTTATAAATACAAATTCTCTTATTTTAAATATTGAGTGTTCCTTTCAAATTTGGCATGCTAGACTTGGATATATAAATTATAAATCATTAAGGAATATGATAAAATTAAACTTAATTCCAAAAATGGAAACAAGCCAAAATAAATGTCAAATTTGTGTGCAAGCTAAACTTCCTCATCAACCTTTTAGAACTATAAATAGAGACTCTGATTTACTCGAATTGATTCATACCAATGTATATGACTCAGGTCGAGTATCTTGAGGAGGAAATAAGTATTTTATAACATTTATAGATGACTTTTCTAAATATTATTATGTATATTAAATAAAAACTAAAGATGAAGTATTGAATAAATTTAAAATATATAAAGCTAAAGCTGAAAATCAGACTCAAGATAAAATTAAAATTCTTAGATCTGATCGAGATAGGGAGTACACCTTGAATAATGTTGCTCTGTTCTACCAGGAGCATGGCATTATACATGAGATCACTGCTCCATATTCACCTCAATCAAATATAGTTGAAAGAAAAAGTCAAACTATAATAGATATGATAAACTCAATGATTTTAAATTCTGGCGTACCTAAAAACCTATGGGGGGAAGCACTAATTTCCGCCTATATGATTTTGAATAGAGTACCTTTAAAATATACTAACAAAACTCCATATAAACAATGAAAAAAGAGAAAAAATAATTTAAATTTTCTTAAAGTGTGGGGGTGTTTGGCAAAAGTAAAAATACCCGAGAATAAAAGAAATAAAATAAGACCAAAAATAGTTGATGCAATTTTCGTAGAATATGCAATAAATAGTAGTGCAAATAGATTTTTTGTCCTTAATTCTGAAATAAGTGAAATTTCAAATAATACAATTATAGAGTCTAGAGATGCAATTTATTTTGCAGATAAATTTTCATATAAAATAAACACAAATAATAATATACATCAAATAATCAAATTTCAAATCCTAGAATTAGACCTAGAGATCAAAATGAAGATGAAGATGAAGAATCTAGGAGAAGTAAAAGAGCAAGAATACCTAAAGATTATGGAGAAGACTTTTATATAATGTTAGTAGAAGATACACCTTTAACTTATGAAGAAGCTATGAATCTATAGATGCTGAATTTTGGAAAGAAGCTATAACAAATGAAATTCAATCAATTAGAGAAAACCAAATGTGGACTTTAACTGATCTACCTCAAGGATGTAAACCAATAGATTGTAAATGGATATTTTAAAAAAAAATTAAGACCAGATGGTACTATAAAACAATATAAAGCTAGATTAGTAGCTAAAGACTTTATCTAGAGTTCTGGGATTGACTATTTTAATGTTTATGCTAACTACAACAATTAGAATAGTATTAGCTCTAGCTTCAATTCATAAATTAATTATATATCAAATGGATGTTAAAACCATATTTTTAAATGAAGAATTAGAGGAAGAAATTTATATGATACAACCAGAAGGATTTATAATTCTAGGCCAAGAAAATAAGGTTTGCAAATTAAGTTGATCTTTATATAGTCTTAAACAAGCTCCTAAACAATGGCATAAAAAATTTTATAATTTAATAATTTCAAATGGATTTGAAATTAATATGTTTGATGAATGTATTTATAGTAAAAGAATAGGTGATAAAGTTGTAATAATATGTTTTTATATAGATGGTATATTAATATTTGGAACTAACATAGATGTGATCCAATATATTTAGGATTTTTTAATACAAAATTTTGAAATGAAAGATTTAGGTGAAGCAAATGTAATCCTAAATACAAAAATTATTAGACAAGATAGTATGATAATCTTATCACAAGAGCATTATGCTAAGCAATTACTAAAGAAATTTGGGTACTTTGATCAAAAACCTGTTGATACTCCTTTTAATCCTTCTATTCGTCTAAAGAAAAATTTAGGTAATCCTATTTGTGTTGATAAATATGCACAAATTATAAGATCATTAGGATTTTTAGTTAATTTTATAAGACCGAATCTAGCATTTGTTGTAAATAGACTAAGTAGATATTTATGTAACCCAAGTAGAGGCTTGGATTGCACTTGAAAGAGTGCTTGCTTACATTAAAGGCACTCTTTCATATGCATTACATTTTACTGATTATCCTCCAGTCGTAGAGGATTATAGCGATGCAAATTGGATTAATGATACTTTAGATGTTAAGTCCACTTCAGGGTATGTATTTGTCCTAGGGGGTGCAATAGTTTCTTGAAAGTTAGCTAAATAGACATTAGTAGCTAGAAGTACTATAGAATCTGAAATGGTAGCACTTGACCTCACTGTTAGTGAGGCAAAATGGCTAAGAGAATTCTTGTATTATATTCCTCTTGGTGAATATCCAATTCCACCAATATCAATACATTGTAATTCTAGAGTAGTGTTAGATAAACGTGCACAAAAAAATTCTGAAGTAAAGATGAGTTAACATATGAAAATGAGACATAAATATATTAGAGGTTTAATTAAACGAAATGTGATATCGCTGTCATTTATAAAATCAATAAAGAATATTACTGATTAACTAACAAAAGGATTATCTAGGATAGTAGTCTTAGAGTCATCGAGGGGGATGGAACTAAGTCCAGAATAGAAGTCATCAATGGTAGGAACCCAACCTAAAAAGTTCAATGGGTAGAAACAAACCAAATGTATGATAACCAAATGTATGATTTTTGTGAGGAGCACTTTTTTTTTATTTTTCTATCCCTATAGCGATGGTGCTCATATTATAAAAGATAAGGGATGAGGAAGAGCTAAAGCTCTGAATGGTTCCGAGACCTATGAGACAGGGTGTTACCGTACCTACATCCTTATTAGGATTTACTAAGTATGTCAAGTCGTGAGGTCGTGACTATGGAATTTGGACTGATTTCTAAAATACATATGATTCGATACTTGTGCATGGCCATCAAAAGCGCACACTTGCTTCGAACGAAACCAGCCGTTCTATGTATGTAATTTGTAGAAATCTATTTTACTGGCCTAATTCAAGGTTTAGTCCATCAAGTGCCCGCGGATATATACAATCAATACTAAGGTTCAAACTGAAAGGTACCTATAGCCGAATGCACATAATAAGGATCCCAATTAATTTTAATTTTAATGACTTTAATTGTTTATATGTTTTTAACATTTGAGGATTTTTCTTTCCTTTTCTTTTAATTAAATTATTAAATGAAGTGGGGAAATGTGGGAGATTTGATTTTGAAAATATTTAATTTATATATAATATCTTAAATATCTCTCTCTTATCCGCTTCCCTCGCGAAGTGGAATAGTAGGATCATGCGTTCTACTTCCCATAACGTTCTAATAGATCCTCGTACTCTTTAAAAGAGAATCACGGATTATCACAAAAAATAACAGTCCCAACAAAAATCTTTTTCCTTCATTGTTCTTCATCTTGAAAGCTGGGTAGATGTTCAATTAAGCACTCCTTCAAGACCGTGCAATGGGCCGAAGACTCGGATGTAGAGGGGCTAAAGCTACTCTATGCCTCACCAAGCTATTTTCCGAAACTAATTTTTTTTTAACATAATTTTAATTTCATTCATTATTATTTGTTCTTTGATTGAATCACGATTTATGCAATTTAGATTAAATTCCAGAATAAAATCCAACAAAATCCCCATGGACAAGCCTTCATAATGGTCCTTTGACAGGTTTAGGAGCAATTACAGCCAGAGTTGCATTTGCTTGAAACTTTTCTTCTCAAAAGAAATATTCGTGTGAAACCGACATAGGTGCCGTAAGACCAATAGTATTGTTTGCCATTGTTCTCAACCAGTATCTTTGATAAAATCATGATGGATGGCCTTAATATTAAGGCTAATCCCAAGGTTAAGTTTGTTAAATCTCATCCTAAAGCCTTGTTACTATTCACCTTATAAGATATGGTTACGTCGGAAAGAATTGGAGAGCATGACAAACCGTTTCTTCTTATTACACCATTTAATTTGACCAAGAGGGATTATGAAAAGGCATATAAAAACCAATATAAGTTCTTTCCTGTAATTGTGAAACAGATGTACAATTTGAGAACCATAATCTGATGCTGCTTCAATCAGGAAGATGCTTCTCTGGAAATTATGATATCACTATTAAAAGAAAAACAACAAAAGCTGGTTTTCTTTAGTTTTGCATCTGAAGAATTTACATGAGACTTGTAAATTTTCTCTAGGTTTATTAAGTCATCCTCAATAAATAAATACTGAATGATTACAAAACGTCACTCAATCATTCAATTCTTGTGCATTTATCAAGCTTACAAACTAATTAAGTTTGTTAAATCTCATCCTAAAGCCTTGTTACTATTCACCTTATAAGATATGGTTACGTTGGAAAGAATTGGAGAGCATGACAAACTGTTTCTTCTTATTACACCATTTAATTTGACCAAGAAGGATTACGAAAAGGCATATGAAACCAATATAAGAAGCTCTTTCCTGTAATTCCGAAACAAATGTACAATTTGAGAATTGATGCTACTTTAATCTTTTGGATAAAATGCTAGTTCTGTTTTAATCAGGAAGATGCTTCTCTGGTAATTATGATATCTAATTAAAAGAAAAACAACAAAAGCTGGTTTTCTCTAGTTTTGCATCTGAAGAATTTACATGAGACATGTAAATTTTTTCTCTAGGTTTATTAAGTCATCCTCAATAAATAAATCCTCTGAATGATTACAAAAAGTTGCCAATCATTCAATTCTTGAGCAATATTTATCCAGCTTACAAACTAATTATAAGGCCAGGTGTGGGGCTCTGACCATTATTGGCCTTTCAACCAATATCAGAATAGATGTCTTGCCCTCTTTCTATTGCTCCACCAACAATGGATCGATCAAGCCTTTCCATTCCTTGTAGTCTAGTGCTGAGCCAGAGTCCGAGAGCGGCATGCCATTGACAAAGAAAGAGGGTGTACCAGTCACACTTCTTGAACACCCATACTGGAAAACATAAGCCAAAATAGATATTAGATGCATTGGATTCAGAATACATAATGAAACATTTGCAAGAAGTTCATGGTCTTTCACCTTGAAGGAAATCCTTGCTGCGGCATCGGTCCGTGAATCATTAAAACCAGACTGAATTGCAGACAGTGAGTTCTTCCCTACAGCGCTCACAGCGAGCTTAGATATGTGATGGATAATGGAAGCTCTCGACATGTTATAAGTCGGTGAGTTGTAATATTTCTCCTGTTTGAAAGTTAGACTAATTCAGCATGGGGGTTTCAATGGTGGATTAAAATCTATCGCTGCTGTCGGTTAAGAATATACCAGTCTTATGATTTTGGCAAGCCTGGCAGGGTTCACAAAATAAACCAGACATTCATTTGATCATTAACACGCAACTGAATCTTTTTTTTTTCCTTTTTTGAGAGGGAGAGAAAGAGAAAGAGAGAGAGAGAGAGAAGGGAGTCAAGTGAATCTTGCAAACATTTGATTGTTTGACCAATATGGATTAAGTTCATTCTTGCACTATGTGGTTGGCAAAGAGAATAGGAACTCATCTAATTAAGTAGCAAGGAAAAGTTGAAGGTTGATAAATTTTTCTGAGGACAGAAATAGCAACAAAGCAAGCAGTATAATGATAAAAAGTAGTTCTGAAACTAATCAGGACATCAAGCAGTAAACTTCAACTTTTTTATAGAGGAATAGAGCAATTTTTCACTACCATGCACAATAGAGATAGCAGCAATACAACGAGCAACCATAAGTAATAACAAATCTAGGTATGCCAACAGGAAGAAATCAATTACAAATAAAACTTCGGTTTGGCTTCACCGAAAAATAGGATCCAGAATTTGACTACTGTGGACTTTAACTGAATAAAAAATCAACATTCCTGAACCTGTAAAATTCCTGCACAGATGTGAAGCGAAGGGTGCTGAATGGTGCAATCCACCGACTAAAAGTTCAATGCTATGGTGCAAGCAGCATTGGTCATAATGGAAGTGCATAAGATGGATGAGGCTGGTCATGTTAAGCTATGATCATGTTGGGCATATGAAGGCCAAGTAATGTCTGGCAAACCATTTCATAGCCCTGCTACAACCTAAAGCACAACAGAAACTAAAAGTACTACATAATGGATTGGATACAATTACAACTGTATTGAAATGAAATGATTTGATTTTTAATTATCATCAAAAGGAGGGGACCCCCCTCCCCACCCCACCAACGCCACCCCCCCCAAAAAAAAGGCAATTGTTTAATAGTGCAAAGAGAACCTCCAAGCAGAAATCATAGCTGTTTGAACAAAAGAAATGTTGAGGTGGAGCTGCAGTAAAACTACGAGGAAAACAATTAGAAACAAGCATATAGCGGAAACGTTTGAGTGATACACGATCTGGAAGAAGCGATAGGAACTAATTTTAGTGATGCAGGTGAACAAATCCCAAAGACTATAGAAGATGGAGATCATTTTGGATGGTCAGAAGTAGAGAGATCAACATAGAAAGGATTTCAAAACAGTCCTGATTTGATGGAGGTAGATAACTAGATAGAAAATGCATGACAAAGTTCTAATGGTTCTGGAGTTTTTAAGGCCTCCACATACTTATGGGACCAGACTTGCACCTTATCTGACTCTCTGGGCAAGTTTAAATGTATTACAAGTTTTGATGGTCTCCTGAATGTGGCCATATTATATATTCCAAGTTGGGCTGAAAATGGATTGGATGCTAGTATATTTATATCCATATTTGTTTTATTTAGTGAATAAAAATACGGATACAGGTGTTACTCGGATCGGATCCAAAAATTCATATGCATATATGTTTAAACTGGATATCGAAAGTATGGATATAAATACAAATATGTCGGATGATTAAACTTTATGATCATAGAATCAAAGATATTACTAAATAGATAATAAATCAAATGTCATTTATTTCTTTTGAAAATTCATGAGTTTTATATCAAATTAAATTGAATTACAAATGGAATCGGATATTTGGATAGACATCAGATAGTTGTCCATCCATATCTATATCCATTTTTGTTCGATGGATAGGATATGAATGCCGATGTTAGTTGGATGTTCACATTTCTATCCATATCCAAATAGATTCGAATACAAAAATGGATACGGACAAATATTTTCCCATCCACTTTCACTCCTAATTCTAGGAAGCACCTAACAACTCAAATAAAAGAAGTAAAATTTCTTTCATGATTGTAGCTACTTTTCTAATGTCGATGCCTTTGACATAAAATGAATGCATAGCTAATGCATTTATTTTTATTTATTATTATTTATTTTTCTCTAGAGAGAAAAGTTCTTCGAAAATGCATCGTTCAAAAAAAAATCTTGATAAACTATTAACCAAAAACCAGGGAAAAAATGTCGAATTGTTTTTAAAAGATTCACATGACACTTCTTCGACCAAGTTTGAAATACAGAAAACTTATTTCAGCCCACACTGTAGTTATGTGACTTAAGTGTCGAATTATTGTTCCTTCTTATTGCAAAACTATAAAACCAGACCCCACTAATGGTCAGATTTGCATTTACATTTTCAAATCTAATTTTCAATAAGTTAACCAGCAAGCATCTACAAATCCTTCATTACAGGTCTTGTATGACAAAACCAACTTAAAAATGATGCCTTTTAAAAGGTTTCAACATGAATGAACCTACCAAAATTTATAAATGTGCTTCTGCTGGTTTTGTGGACTCATGCTGAAATCTCAGCAGCACAAATTTGTTACCAACCTCTACAAGCATAAAAATTATGATGAAAAAAAAAAAAAAAAAAGATTGAACCCTAGAAATTGCTGCTTTAGTGTAACTACGTTACTAGTCTAAAGTGGTAGACACACTTGAAACTAGCTAGATCTCCACAAATAGATAGAACGCATTATATACCATAGACGGTTCACTTATAGAATCAAAAAAGATAGATCAAAGGAAAATCAAATATGGACTTGAGTGAAAGAGGAGCACCTAAAAAATCGGAATAATGAACCACAAAAATACAGTCTGCATTCTATAATGGACATGAACGCATTAAATTACCTGATGCTTGAAGAAAAGCTCCAGAAGGGGAAATGTGGATGATGTATTTAGCTTGTTTGCAATATGAAGAGCACGGCAAGCAATAAAAGCATTACTGTGGTAACTGCAGTTTTCCAGAAGAAAAAAAAAATCATCAAAAATAGAACATGGTACAGGGATTCCTTGAGAACAAACAGCAAAATCATTTTCTGTCTATTAATCCACTGCATTATTTTCCACAGAAATTCAAAGCAAAATTTTGCAACACCAACTTCTTACAGACATCATGACTGCCTATGTACAAATGTAGGTCAGCTTTAACCAGTGGAACAAGTGCTAATGCTCTATCGTGAAGTATGGAGCTCATAATACTTGGAAAAGTTGCATGTACAAGGAGAACTCTCACAGTGTATTGCCAGCAAATATATATATATATATATGTGTGTGTGTCAAACGAAGAAATGTCAAAAATCTCCTCCAAAATTGTAGCTATAAGTTCATCATTTTGATATAGTCCAACCAGGTGGCAAAAATTTCGGATTAAAAAAATATGGAGAATCATCCAAAAGCACGAAAGTTAGAAAGTAATTAACCAAAAAAAAAACATGAAATTGCATTAATATACTTGTATAATCATGTAGAAACAAGTATGGAAAAAGGCAAAGACAATAAACAACAGTGGAAAAAGGACAAACACCGCAACCAACAACTACAGACAAGGCCACTAATTGTCATCCACAAATGCTTCTTAATATGTTGGTAATAATTCATTACTAAAACATAAAATTTTAAAGTAATAGAATAATTATTAATTACTTTGCTTATGGGAGATCGGCACTTGCAATTATCCAACCAAAGAAAACATTAAGAACAACTGGAATTTTCATTCATTTGGTGGATGCGGTCGCTAATTTCATTTCTTTTTTGGTGATATAGAATCTTAGTTCAAAATCACCAACCTACATATTTTAGATAAAGTTTCACCCCTATTTTTCATGAAGAAAAGGTTTCACTCACTTTACATGCATGATGAAAGACGGTGTTTAGATGGGAGTCAGAAAGACGTGTGGTTAGAGATGAAAGTGGAAAGATTCAGAAAGAAAAGAAAGGAGGGACTTTCTGTTCTCCTTCCCACTCTTTTTTCTAATCCTCCTCGCTTCCTTTCCCCTAAAAGAAGAGAATATTTATGCAGGAAAAGGCCAAAAGGATGGTTAAAATAGCATCGATTGATCAAAAAATCCTACAAAACCTCGTGAAAGCTAAGGCCATCCAGGATATGCAGAACTGGACGTCGCACAAAAAGAGAAGGAAAAGAAAATGTTTTGTTTTTTTTTTTTAAAAAAAAAAAAAGGAAGTGAAACGGTGGAGGCAGCATAATAGAAACAAGACAACTCCAACCAGGAGCAGGACCAGAAGAAATCCACACAGAGTATCAAAACAAAGAAACAGAGCATAACATGAATCCAACACACACATAAGCACACAGGGGGGGCGAGAGAGAGATAGAGAGAGAGACTCACGGTAGAGGAAAGGGGTGAACGACGACAGAGAGCCGCGAGGAGTAGTGCTTGAGAGCCTTCTTGAGAGGAGGCCATGAGTCACGGCTATCCGGGCACAGAGGATCGAAGAAGGCCTCCACCACCACCGAGTCCCCCCAGACCGGAGCTCTCTTGTAGACAAACCCATCAATCTTGGCCGGGATTGGCAACTGTGCCTCAGCAACATGAGACCAACCAAAGAGGAGAAACGAAAATAACAGTAGAGAAGGAACCACGGCACTCTCCATCTCCGTCTTACTCTATCCCTCTACCGACTAATACAAATAGATTAAGGGGCTGTGATGGTTATTATAAGGAAAGCCAGATAGACCCGGAGAATTGCGGACTTGAGGGCGGTCAACGGAGCTATAGGTAGAGACCGCTACTCGCTTGGTGGAAAGAGAAGGGAAAGATGAGGCATGGGGCGGTTGAGCATACCATTATCTTCGGGTATGGTTTATCTCTTCGGCGGGAAGTGGATGACACCACATCAGCACCGATGGTTTGATAATTGATTTGTTCCGTTACGTCGTATCTTGGAGAAAATCTCATTAGTTTCAAAAGATGTCTATCAATTTTTAATTCATATCATAGCTTTTCTTGGTTATTATTTTAAATCTTTTTAGCGAGGAAGGACAAGGCCATCAAAAAGAATCTATTCGCCAGCGCACAAGCGTGGAGGGAAAGCAATGATTACTCTTCCAAAATTCCATCATTTTTCAATCTCTGAGTTGCTCCCCCACTCTTTGGTAACCACAAGTTGAGTTCATAAATAGTATATGTTAGTTTATGACTTACACGATATGATTTCTTTTTCTTTTTATATTTTTTAAATATAAAATAGTAATACAATAAATTATAATAAGTAAATAAGTTTAATAACTTAAATTTTTATTATATATTAAACCATGAATTCAAATAATCATCAACGAGAAATTTATATTATTAATAATAATTGAATGAGAGGTCGGTACAATCTGAACCTTCGTACAGAAATTCCTGCCGTTAATATCGTTGAGTCGCTCAGGTCATAAATGCACGTATGCCTTTCTTTTTCTTGACCTCTATTCAAAACCTTATATTTATTTATTTTATTTGATATATTTTTATTAGATACTTTTTGTTTAGTTATCCTAATTATTAGTTTTATTCGATTACATAAATTATAATATAAGTTTGTTTACTTTTCTTCAGGAAGGATTGAGACTTCAATCCTAGCATTCCAATATCAACGATGGAGACTTGATACGGAAGAACCACATAATGTATATTACAAAAGCTACTTTAAAACTGAAAATCATATCTAGCCAATGCATCAAATAGTCTAAAGATATAATATTTGAATGATCTGCATGATTTATTGTTTGGAATCATTCAAATTTTGGTACATAAATTTTATGGTATAGATCATGATCAATGATATATTAGTTTTTAATTAACATGCACTATGATATAGTTTACCATTCTAAACTATTAACTTTTTATGATTGTGCCTATTGGATGTTTAGATAGGAATGGTTTCTAGGTGGGTTTTACAATATAGATTATCATCAACAATATGTTTGTGTATCTATTCTGTCTGAACTCCAAGATTCGTTGATCCTCATGCTCCATGTTTACAGTGACTCCAACCCTATTATGCACATTGCACTTGCCATGCACCAGTGCACATATTAAGATATAGCTAAATAAAATTGTAGATGGTGTATGATGTGAATATTTATGTATATATGTGTGCATACATGTCTAAAAGTACATATACTCATCAACATATGCATGGCTGAATTTAGTTTTTTATCGATGAAAACTTTGGTCACAAAAATACTTTTCTTTCATCACTAATTATTATTAGTGACCAATAATAATCCATCGCTAGGTGGTCGCTAAAGTCCCATAGCTAAAGTTTTAATGACTAAAATATAAATTTGTCAAAGAAAATTATTGCATTGAGTGATGCAACATAGATCATCATTAAAGGAAAATATTAATGACCATTTTATTTATGGCAAAAGATTTCAAATTCATTATTAAAGACCCCAAAGATGATGACATGAAAATGAATTAATGATAAAAATAAGCTTTAACGAGGAGTAAAAGTTGTCATTGAAAAGTTTCTTATTATGATAAATTTGTTTTGGTCATAAAATGTTATCGCAATTAGTGATAGAAAAGGGAATGGTCATTAATGACACCCATTTGTGATGATTTTTTAGATAATAAAAGTATAAAAATTTATTGGTAAATAATGCAAAAATGATGAAGTGATAAAGTATTAGTGAACAATAATGATCTTTTATGAGGATTAATTTTCGTCACTAAAACTATTTTTTTGTGATGACTTTTTGACCATCATAAAAAGCTTATATGATTAACGATGATGAAAGATAAATGGTAACTAAAGACAAACTTTAATGATGATCTTTTTGGTGACAAAAGATTAAAAACTAGTTGGCAAATAACCTTAAATGAATGATTTGATAAGGAATTAATGACCTTTTTTTTTTAATGACGATTCACCTTTGCCACTCAATTTCTTTTTATGATAAATTATTAATACTCACTAAAAATCTACTTGCATTTTTAGTAATAAGGTATAAAAAGACTATTGGTGATGATTATGATTCATCATTATTTTTTAAAAAATTTAAATCTGATTCATAATATAATGATAAAATATAAAAGCATCATCTACGCATCACAAAAAAACTAAATATAAATATCAACTCAATATCATAACAAATAAATAAAATATAATTAAAATAGAAGCATGCATATTAAACTATCAAGATTCTCAAAAGAAAATATTTTCATCCATCCATAACAAAAAACATGCAAGAAATACGTTATATATCCATAACTAAAAATAGAAATCCTAGAATAATATATTTATTTTTTAGTACGAGAGTCATAAAACTAGATATAACTAAGAAGAAATACATATAATCGGATACTCTATGCTAAGTTGATCACGTATTATAATCCTGCATCAAAGATTAAATAAAAAAGATATAATAATTAAAACTTAGCTAACAAATAAGATGAGTAACAAATTTGTCTATCAAAAAATTTTAAAAGAACCACACAAACCTAACAGTAAAAATAATTTATTTGTTACTTGAAACTTACAATTGCAAGATGTGCCATTATGGATGGTGAAGAATAGCCTACAAATTATGAATGCTCAAAAAAAATAGATATCTTCGTATCAACTTAAGCATCTACAATCATTTATCTATTGTTGAATACGTGCCTCTCTCTCCGGTGCCTTAATTTTTTTGTTGCTTTGCTTTTGCTTCCAATTATGCCACTCATTTTCCTAACTCCACTGCACATTCCTTAGCTTCCTAAAGTTTCTTACTTTGTTTAGAAATATTATGGTTAAACTTGGGACCCCATCCACATCCACGATGATATCCAGATTTTGGACCAAGAACATGAGTCAAGTGCTCCTCCAAAGTTAAAGGATAACCACCCTCTTCTTGTTGGATTTTTGCTACCCCATGTAATTGGGTTTGCATTTCCTAATATACAACAAATAAATTGAATAATTTGGCAATTTTTTTTATAAATCATGCATTTTATAATTATTTTAAATAAATAATAATTATCATGATAATTTCAGTCCGCTGATGAATCTAAGTCTCATCATGTCTTTGATGAGTTGCCTTCCAAAATTCTATTGCATGAGGTGGCATCCTATCCTTGGTCTATTATTACAAAATAAATTAGTAGAATGTGTTACCATTTCTATGAAAAAAAAATGGATAATTATTACACTCATAGGTAAGGGCATGATTAATAAAGTAGATTTTTTGATTAAAGATGGTTCTAAGAATGAAAATAATAATATGTTTAGATTTCTTGATTAAGGAAGGTTCCAATAATGAAAATAACAATATTGTTTGGCCCTAACTAACATGAAATAATCATCAATATCAATGATCAGCTATTGTACAACAATAAATGATAAAGAATGAAAATTTTGAGGACGAATGCTTGGAAGTAGACACCTGGAAGAAATCACCACAGTTGATCTAAACAAAGTGCTAATAGTGGATGTTGGAAGCGATCACTGATTTTCACGAGAAAGAGAGAGATAGGAGGGGAGGCGTTTTGCTGACAGAGAGTTGGGCATGATGGTTTTTGTGAGGAAGTGAATCACAAACTGGTTTTTTCCTAAAAGAGCAAAGAGTATATATTGGGGGAAGTCCATACCTTTTTGGGAAGCCTAGAGAGGGAGATCATGTGAAAAACAAAATTGCGGGAGGTTGGGAGTTCCAGAGGGTGATTCTACTTTTAAAAAAAAAGTGTAGGAGTTTTATTTTGAAATCACTGGCTTGGTTTCTTTCTAAAAGAGCAAGGACTCTTGAAAAATATCCTTTTTAAAAGTCCTAGAGAGGGAGGGAGGTAGACTTGGACATCAGGCCACGTCTGGTTGAACCCGACCCAAGCCCAATGGGCCTGTACTGTAGCAGATCATGCCAAGCACGGCCCACCCCATAAATGAGCCATGCCGGCATGGCATGGCAAGCATAAAATTTCTATCCGACACGGTCCTAGGCCCGAAAATTGGCGGATCGGGTCTGACATAACCCGTTGGCCCATCAGGCCCGATTTTTTTTTAACCTTAACGGGTTGTGCCAGGCATGGCCTGCAATAGTATGAAATGGGCCATGCCAGCCCTAAATGAGCTATGCCTGACCCAGCCCATAACATCTAAAACCAATTTTTTTTTAAATTTTTTAAAAGTTAAAATGGCTAGTTTTCTTATTTTTACCGTTTTAACCCCTTCAACAGCCAAAAAATGGCTAGATTGAGGGATATTTTGGGGAAATAAAAATTTGGGACTTCTATAAATAGAGCTTTCCTCTTTTATTCTCACCACATCAATTCATCAAACCAATTCTCTCTCTCATCTTCCTACTTCTATTTATTCTCTCTTCTAGCAATTCTTCTCTCTTTCATTAAATATTTAGTATGTAGCAATTATAGTTTAGTAATTCAAGAGTCATACAAGAGGAGAAAGAATCTCTCTTTTGGAGGTCGTAGTTCAAGGACAGCTCCACAAATCTGGCTCTCCAACTATCCGACTCTCCGACGGTCCAGCCCTCCTCTTCTAGCTCTCCAACTCTCCATTCATCTGGCTCTCCGGCTATCCGACCTTCGGTGGCCCAACCCTCCTCCTCTAGCTCTCCAACTCTCCAATCTCAGCTCCACCTCTTCTTCCTCTTTAGCTCTATAATTTATTTTTTTTTTGCAGGTTACTGATTAGTTTTTATTTTTTTATATTTACTTAATTTAAATGGCAAGTTATGATGATGAGAGTATAGTTGGCATCGCTGGGCATGCCGGCATTTCTCTTCCTATTTTGGAGGAGGAAGAAATTCTTCTTGCTCCCTCTGAAGTCCCTTCTGAGAAAGCTGGATCCTCTTCCCGTAAGAGGACTAGCACTATGTTGAATGATTTCGATAAAGTTTTGATAGATGGAGTCTATAAAGCAAAATATAAAAAATATGCCAAATTATATAGTTGTGTCAGTACTAGAGGAACTGACCATTTGAAGAGACATCAAGAATCTTATAGGATAAATGATTCTCGTCTTCAAAGCATTCTTAATACACAAGAAGATGCTCTTGTTGGAACTTTTGCCTATAATCATAAAAATCAAAGAAAGGCACTTGTAAAATGGATAATTAGAGATGAATTATCCTTTAACTTATGTAAAACTTTTAATTTTGAAGAATATGTTTAATTAGCTTTACAATACGCTTATAGAAGAAACAGTAGACGTACATTTAGAAGAATAGGTATGACAAATTATTTAGCAATGAAGCATGATTTAATTGGTACTTTTTCTGCTTTAAATGCAAAAGTCTCATTAACTTTTGATATATGGACTGCATCTGTAGGTAGTATATATTTTATTTCTGTTACTACTCATTATATAGATAATGATTGATAATTAAATAAGTGTATTCTTATTTTTCATTCTTTTGGTTATCCCTATTCTGGCCAATAAATTTTTAATATTATTTATCAAACTGCAACTGCATATGGTATTAGTAATAAAATTATGTCTGTTATATTTGATAATGCATCTAATAATAATGTAGCTATCTAATTATTGAAAGACTCTTTTTATTCCATTATTAATGAAAAATTATTACATATTAGATGTGCATGTCATATTTTAAATCTTTTTGTTCAAGCTAGAATGGGCATGGTTCAAGATATAATTATAAAAATTAAAAATATGATATCTTTTATTCATGCTTCAAGAGTATGATTATAAAAATTTAAATAATTATATTTAGATCATGGTAAATATTTTAAAAAATTTAAAATTGATGTAGTTATCCATTGAAACTCTACATATATAATGATTCATGATACATATTCATATAAAAATTTATTAAATATATATATAAATAATCATAGATTAGGATTTATTTTGATTGAAAATAATTTAAAAAAATTTAAAAAATTTTTTAGTTAGTTTTTATAATACTATAAATACTCTTTCTGGTGTTTATTTTCCAACCTTTTGTGCATTTTTACAACAAGCATATATAACTTGTGGTCAATTTGCATAATATAGATTTGATTATATTTTAATGCCTATTATTTATGAAATAAAAAGAAAATAAAATCAGTATTGGGATATGGTATGTTCCATGCATAACTTAGCTATTGTATTTGATCCATAGATTAAATTAAGTGGCATACATATTTTACTTGATGAAATTGGTAGATATGTGAATCATAATTCTGAAGCATCTAAAACTGAAGTAACTCAGCTACTTCATGATATTTTTGTATTATATGATAAAAAGCTTCGTAGATCTAGATAGTCCACATCATCTTCACAATCAACTTCTAGTACCTCTCATTCATCATATATTTTTTTATTTCTTGCACATAGAAGATATTCACATACATCTTCTTGATCTTTAAGTAATGAATTAGAATTTTATTTATGAAATGTTATATCTTCTGCATTAGATAAAAATTAAATAGAAAATCTTGATGTGTTGGCCTGGTAGAAGGATATAAAAAATCAATACCCTGTTATGTCTGCAATTACACGTGATATTTTAGCTGTGCCGATATTTATAGTAGCATCGAAATCAGCTTTTAGTGTAAGTCGGCGCATTTTAGATAAAAAGAGGAGCAGGATGACGGACGAGACAGTTGAGATGCTGCTCTGCTTCAAAGATTGACTGGATGCGAAGGCAATACTTCAGGATAAAGGAGGACATGATACTAGATCTGATGATGAAGATGACATAAATATAATAGATAATTAATAAGATTTATTTTTAATTCTTAATTTTTTTAAATTATATATTTTTACTTTTTATTTATCGAGATAAGTCACCTCTATTTTTTTGTCAATTCTCTCTCTTTGTATTTTGGAGGTTAGGCTTGAAGAAAAAATCCTGATTTTTCGGATCAGATTCATTCAGATCTGATTGGATCAAGCGATATATTTTAAAATATTTTTTTTATTCGAATCAAATCTAGAATGTTTCAGATCTGATTCTTATTTATTCTAATAATTAAAATAAAATTTAGATAAATTAAATCATATTTAATTTATCTTGATGTAAGGTAATCCTATTATCCGTTGATGATCCTATAAGCAGCGGAAGGTTCTGGATCTAGCCACACAAGTGTCTGGCCTCTATCGGTATCCACTCGGGCTGGATCTGGAAATCCTCTTCTTCTCTATCACGTCTCTAAAAATCAGATTTGGATCTGATCTGAAGGATCATCAAAACACCTTTCGAAGATCAGCAGTTGTCCTTCGCAACAGCGCAGCCTTCTAGCTTTCTGTCGCCTTTCTCTCGTCTGGATTGCACCAACTAAGATCCCAAACTCCTTTGGGCATGAAAAATTCAATACCTCTTTGGGTTGGGCGTAGGGTCTTATTTATAGACTATGTGTGATCCAACTCCTCTTCTTCCCAACCAATCACAACCCTTTATGAAATTAGATCTAAATCTGATTGATGGGAATAGAGTCCCTTGGATTCCTCCTTAGATGGTGCCTAAGATCGATCAAACTTGGTTCTTAGGAGGAGTCTATTTGGAATCCAAAAAGGAGATGGAGTCCCTATCCAATAGGGACTCCTGGGCGCCTCTAGCTTGGGCGCACGCCAAGGGTGGCGTGCGCCCTCCTCCTGGCTCCCTTGGTGTGTGCCCTCCTCCTTGCTAGGTTCTGATAGGAGGATAAGCTCTCACTAGCTCTCCAATAGGTGCATGACACATGGACAGAAGTTAAAGTATCAATGGTCAATATTTGACCAGTCAAAGGTCAGACTTTTGACCAAAGTCAAAGGAACAAGAAATGGCAGGTGACCAAAAATGGCAGGTATTGTCTTACAAAATAAGACAACCTTTTCTGACCTTGGACAACCTCCAGTCAGACCATAGTGAAGGCCTCTGATTGAGCACAAACTCCTTTGGCTCAGTCAGGACAACTTATTTATGATAGTAAAAGAAGAACGTTAGGTTCAATCGAGTGCTAGCACGATTTTCCTTGAACCTAATTGAATCTCATTCAGATCAATTGAACTGGATCAGTTCAATTGATGATCACCAGATTCAAACCCTTGTTTGTGTGACCCAGTTAGGTTCAGTTCTGTATGGTAATGGGATATGTCATGATCTCTATCATCGACATCATCGAAACTCCTTTCGATGGATCAGAACTCTTCTGATTCGAACAGCTAGAATGATCGATCATCTAAATCATTCTAATTGCTCCCAAAATCCACCAGTGACACCTAGCAGTATATGGTGGCAACCCATCAGAGCTGAATGCAAACCTCTTGGTGCAGCTACCTGTGTGATTAAGTTCTTCTATCTTGAGCCCCGATCAGATTAGGGTTAAGGTGAACTCGTCAAACCCTAGTTTCTGTCATATGATGTAATCATTCGATTCGAAGTCCGATGTGAAAATCCTAAATAGAAACTCTTTCTATTATTTCACTCTACCATGGCCATGGGCTTCTGGACTTGATTCTCATGATCATCATAGGGCTGCTCCTCTACCACCGAGGTAGATAGATTCCATCTTGATGCAATCCAGTTCCTACAATGAACATGCTATAGCCAACATACACCTCAGGGTTCCATATGGCTAGGAGATCCGAGTAATGGTGTAGTCAAACTATAACACCCTCAAGGTGAACTGTCCGATGCATCCTCAGGTCAAAGAACCAGACACACTACTGCAGCATCGAGTCAGTCATTGACGAGAAGGTAGACTTCCTAATGACTACTCGAGGTGGTCACGCTCAGTGCCCTCGTTCTCTAATGAGTACCTGTACTCTCGCTCCGGTGTCTCCACACCGTAGACTCAAGACTCATCTACTAAAGAGAAGCGATTGTACACCAACCTTCTGGATCAATCACCATCCTCATGATGATCCTATGGTCGGAAGCATTTTATGAGTTAATAATGATTATTCATGTCTTAAATTTTCAACTCTTGAAAATATGAATTATCATTACCATTAACTCAAAGGATGTATCACAGACACTAAATACACATATGTGATAGAAAATAACCCATTTTATTGATAATAGTCAAAATTATAATTTTGCCCCTAGAAGTGTATTACAAGTGTCAGCCAATTCTGGCTTCTAGGGCACATATATCTAACAATCTCCCACTTGTCCTAAAGCCAATTGGCTACAAGTCTAAGTCCCATCTTCTCAAGGTGGGCTTCGATCTTCTGCTGGCCCAACGGCTTTGTAAGTGGGTCTGCCACATTATCTGCGGAGTTGACTCTCTTGACCTCGACGTAACCCTTCTCGAGGTAATCGCGGATGAGGTGGTATCGCCGCTCAATGTGCTTGGATTTTTGGTGAGACCTCGGCTCCTTAGCAAGGGCTATGGCGCCATTATTGTCGCAGTATAGAGGAATGGCATCTGATGGCATTACTCCAATTTCTGCAGCAAACTTCTTGTACCAGAATGCTTCCTTCACAGCCTCTGATGCAGCGATATATTCTGCTTCCATGGTGGAATCTGCTATCACGGTTTGCTTGGAACTCTTCCAGCTGACAGCACCACCATTGCACACAAACAGACTGCCAGATGTCGACTTTCGATCATCTATATCAGGACATAAAATCCGAGTCTGTGTATCCCTGGACTTGGAGTTCTCCATTACCAAAGACCAACATCATATCCTTAGTTCTTCTCAAGTACTTAAGGATACATTTCACAGAAGTCCAGTGTTCTTCACCTGGATTTGACTGATATCTGCTTGTGACACTCACAGCATGGGCTATATCAGGTCGTGTACATAGCATGGCATACATGAGGCTCCCTATTGCAGAAGCATAAGGGATCTTGCTCATGCATTCTATTTCCTCAGGTGTGCTAGGGCACATCTTCTTGGAAAGATGAATACCATGTCTGAAGGGTATTAATCCCCTCTTAGAGTTTTCCATACTAAACCTCTTTAGTACTTTCCTCTATGTACATCTTCTGTGAAAGTCCTAGCATCCTATTCGGTCTATCCCTATAGACCTTAATTCCTAGAATAAAGGATGCTTCACCTAGGTCTTTCATGGAGAATTCCTTGGACAACCATATTTTGACTGTTGTCAACATGGGAATATCATTCCCAATAAGGAGGATGTCATCCACGTACAATACGAGGAAGACAACAGCGCTCCCACTGACCTTTTTGAAGAACACATGGTTCCTCTTCATTTTTGATGAAACCAAACTATTTTGATCACATCATTGAAACGAGTGTTCCAGCTCCGAGATGCTTGCTTAAGTCCATATATGGACCTTTGCAGCTTGCAAACCTTGTGATCAGTATCACTGGATGTGAAACCTAGCGGCTGTTCCATATAGATATCTTCCTCAAGATATCCATTTAAGAATGCCGTTTTCACGTCCATTTGCCATATTTCATAATCGAAATAGGCTGCAACGGCAAGCAATGTGCGGATGGATTTTAGCATAGCCACTGGGAAAAAGGTATCCTGATAGTCAATGCCTTCGCGTTGACTATAACCTTTTGCCACTAGTCTAGCCTTGAATGTCTCCACATTTCCCATCTGCACCAATCTTTCTCTTGAAGATCCATTTACACCCAATAGGTACTATACCTTCTGGTGGATCTACCAAGGTCCAGACTTGGTTTGAGTGCATCGAGTCAATTTCTGACTGCATTGCCTCTAGCCATTTCTCGGAGTCGATATCTGATATCGCCTCGTTGTAGGTTTTGGGATCATCACCATGAGCACCATTACCTACGAGGAACATTTTCCTCTACTTCCTCTGAAATAATACCTAAGTATCTTTCAGGGGGATGGAAAACTCTTTCCGATCTACGAGGTGGAGGAGGTAGTGTTCTTATTGGCTCAACCTGATTTGGTTCCAATTGGTCCTTAGCTCGTTGTACTTGTGAGACTTTCTCATCAAGCTTAATCTGCTTTTCCAATGCCGCTATCTTGAATAAACTATTTTTCAAGAAAGATGGCATGTCGACTCACAATCACATTGTGGTCTTCTGGAATGTAGAAATAGTATCCTAATGACTCTTTAGGATATCCTATGAATCGAGCTCTGAAAGGACCTAAACTCTAACTTGTCCGCTTGTTGTCTTTTGACATGAGCCGGACAACCCCAAATTCTGAGATGACTCAGACTTGGTTTCTTACCGTGCCATATCTCATACGGTGTGGTAGGAACGGTTTTAGAGGGAAACCCTATTCAGTAGATAAATTGAAGTTAACAATGAGTGTCCCCAAAGAAAATCAGGAGGTCTGTGAAGCTCATCATGGATCGAACCATATCCAATAGAGTCCGATTTCTCCATTCTGAAAATTCCCGTTGAGTTGAGGTGTTCCTGGTGGAGTCCATTGAGAGACTATGCCATTTTCCTTAAGATAGTCTAGGAATTTTCGGCTAAGGTATTCACCTCCTCGATCTGATCGAAGAACCTTAATGGGTTTTCCAGTTTATTTTTCTACTTCATGTCTGAATTCTTTGAACTTTTCAAAAGCTTCAGACTTGTGTCTCATAAGATACACATACCCATACCTAGACAGATCATCGGTAAAGGTAATGAAGTAGACAAAATTGCCTCTAGCCGGCACATCAAATGGGCCGCACACATCAGTATGTACTAGGGCAAGGAGATCTGTGGCCCTTTCCCCATGTCCAACAAAAGGGAGTTTAGTCATTTTGCCTTGAAGACAAGATTCACAAGTTGGATATGACTCGAAAGTCAATGGACTCAATAGCCCATTTTTCTCCAATTTGTTGATCCTATCTTCTGCTATATGACCTAATCTCAGGTGCCATAGATATCTGTCGTTGGGACTATCCCTAAGGTCGTTTGGCATTCACGTTTTGCTCGATAGTTAGAACAGGTACATCAATATGTAGCTGATAAAGACCATTAATAAGGAAACCATTTGCAATTTTATTTCTTTCATAAAGAATGTTACAATGGTCCTTAAAGAAGGTAATCACATAGCCTTCTTGTGCTAAGCATGAAACAGAAATCAAATTCCTGCTAGCTGCAGGCACATAATAACAGTCTTTCAAAACTAAGTCTAAACCAGATGGTAATCGAAGAGGGTATGTTCCCACGGCTACTGCAGCAACTCTTGCTCCATTACCGACGCGTAGGATCATGTCTCCATCCCTCAGCCTCCTGCTATCCTCAAGACCCTGCATGAAAGTGCACAGATGAGCACTAGAACCAGAGTCAAGCACCCAACTGGATGCAGAAGAAACCGTAAGGTTAGACTCAATAACGAGCATACCTCCAGAAGGACCTTCCTTCTTGTTCTTCAGGGTGGCCAGGTAAGTAGGGCAGTTCCGCTTCCAGTGGCCGTCGCTGTTGCAATGGAAAATACTTTCCTTTGACATCGGCCTTCTTCTTCGGCTTCTGCCTTCTTCTTCTTTGCTCCTTCCATCCTTTTGCTTTTTCACAGACTTCTTTTTCTTTCCATAAGACTTTCTTTTGGAAGAAGTCCGTTCCATAGCAAGAACTGAGCCTTTAGAACCTTTCATAGAAAGCTCAGCGGTAACCAGCATATTCATTAATTCGGCCAAGGAATTTTGAAGTTTATGCATGTGGTAATTCATGATGAATTGCCCATATGCATCAGTCAAGGATTGCAGAATAATATCATTCTGCAGATCCAAGTCTAACTTCACACCGAGCTTCTCAAGCTCTTCCATGTCCTTGATCATTGTCAGACAGTGATCTTGGACTGACTGCCCATCACGCATCTTAGCCTTAAAAAGTCATTTCGTGACTTGATATTTGGCTGCGCGACTCTGTTCACCAAACATCTCCTGCAGGTGAGCCAACATTTGGCGAGCAGTCCCGATATCTTCATGTTGGCGCTGGAGCTCATCAGACATCGAGCCCAACATGTAATATCTGGCCTTATTATCTTCGTCTATCCATTTTTCAGAGACGCTCTCTGTTCAGTGGATGGACGGGCTGGTAAGGTGGGAGGGTCCTGGTCCAATACATGGGTTAACTTCTCGAAAACCCAAAATAATTTTGTAGTTCCTGAGCCAATCTTTATAATTGGGTCCAGTCAGTCTATGTGTGTCCAGGATACGTGCCAATGGGTTGGACGCAGACATTTTTCTGTAGAGAGTCAAAGATTCTAGTTAGATACTGTAATTATTGACTTGACCAATTTATTTAGGAAATTTTATTTTTAAATAAATTAGCTTCCCACTATTTTTTCGGATCCCTACACTCCCTCTGTAGAGATGCGAAAAATCTCCACGATTAATGATTTCTAGTGGGTGGTGCGGTCTCACCAACTGACTCATCACCTCACCTAACAGTTATTGGTGATGGGTTAGCCAATGAGTGAACAACTCTTGTTCAATGATTCTCTAATCATGGTGCACCCAAACTTGGTCTCTAATTCATGAATCTCACCGTATCCGAAATATTGATCCACTCCTTAGTTAAGTCAGACCCACCATTTGCATAGACTGGGTTCCTAATTGAGTCTCTCACCGTATCCAAAATATTGAGCCCAACTCATCCTCCAGCCCATAGCATCCAATGCCTAATAGACATGGTTGCGTCTTCCCGGTGCAACTGAGCCACTGTATCCAGTCCGAGAACAATCAACCTCGGGAAGGGCCCGCACATCTACAATGGTGGAAGACCTCAGACTTAATCTTTTCTTAGGAAAGAATTGATTCAGGTCTCATTAAACTAGACTTGTCATAGTCATAACAATTATGACTAACCTAGTGGCATGGGTTAGCTCGGATTATTGACCACCTCAGATCAGAACTGTGTCAACAGATATGGCCAGGTAAGTGAGACTGGTGGAAGGAATATGCCATTAACTCGTACAAGAATGCATTCAGGTCGAGTAGCTTCCAATTAAAAACCAGTCGGTCGTATGTGCCAAACTTACCTTAGACACCAAATTGTTGAGTCAGAACCAATTGGGTTAGCCTACAATCCAGACTCTAACCTCTGAGCCTAATTAGGTCTTGCTTGATCGTGACTCGATCTTGACCCAGACTTAATCCTATTAGGCTGGTCAATTTAAGCATTGTTGATCCCATCTAACCAACTCTTGATTCGGTTTGATCAACCGCTTAGACCTAATTGAGCTACCCAAGCCCGAACCCAGTATTATGAATATGTCTTAGATCTGAAATTCTCAATTTTAGACCTAATTAATGTTCTATAATCTTAATTTTTAATTAAGTAGGGTTGATAAATAAAATATGCACAATAAATCCTAGGGTTTCAGGATCTAGGGTTTTGCAGAAAGTAAGTTTTGGATTTCTGATTAAGGACGAACGCACGGTACCCCTACACGTCATAAGAACATCCCATCGGATGGAAGGAGAGGGCCTTTAAACCCTTCTTCGTTCTTATGACTGGACGGCCAAGAGGAACGCCTTAATCAGGAACATGCAATACTACAAAATAGTTTTAGATCTATATCATATATCTCATATACAAATTAGATCTAATCATGGCATATTTTGCATACATCTCATGTATCGAATCATGCATATTTTCAGATCTAAATTATCTCATAATAATCTAAAAAATTAGATTTAGATTGATTTTATCAAAATAAACTTTAATCTAGACAACTATGTAGAACTATTCTACAACTAGTCTAGACATGCATCAATCATATCTCATATGATATTTAAAATTAAATAATTTTTTATTTGCTATTTTTTAGATATTATTATAATAATTATAATATCAAAAAATAGTAAATAAATAGATCTAAAATATAATTTAATCAGATTAAATTTAAAACATGCAAGACTATTCTATAGAACTATTCTATTTTAGAGCTAGTCATACATATTTACTAATCTTAGATCCAAATCATTTAATTTTAATTTTTTTTATTTCATATTTGATCATATCTCATGTGATATCTGAAATTACTTATTTTTTAATTAGAATAAATTTAAAAATTAGATCTAAATACTTTAGAGTCTTGGCTCTGATATCAGTTGAAGAAAAAATTCTGATTTTTCGGACCAGATCCGTTCAAATCTGATCGGATCAAGCGATATATTTTAAAAAAAAAAAATTTAATCTGAATCAAATTTAGAATATTTTAAATCTAATTCTTATTTATTCTAATAATTAAAATAAAATCTAAATAAATTAAATCATATTTAATTTATCTTGATGTAAGATAATCCTATTACCCATTGATGATCCTGTAAGCAATAGAAGGTTCTGGATCTAGCCACGCAAGTGCCTGGCCTCTATCGATATCCACTTAGGCTGGATCTGGAGATCCTCTTCTTCTCTATCACATCTCCAAAAATTAGATCTGGATCTGATCTAGAGGATCTTCAAAACACCTTTCGAAGATCAGCAGTTGTCCTTTGCAGCAATGCAGCCTTCTAGCTTTCTGTCATCTTTCTCTCATCTGAATTGCACCAACTAAGATCCCAAACTCCTTTGAACATGGAGAGGAGAGGAAGAAGATAGACTTGGTATAGAGGAGGAGAGGAGAGGCAGCCTTGGGGCATGGAAAATTCAATACCTCTTTGGGTTGGGCGTAGGGTTTTATTTATAGACTATACATAATCCAACTCCTCTTCTTCCCAACCAATCATAACCCTTTGTGAAATTAGCTCTAAATCTTATTGGTGGGAATAGAGTTCCTTGGATTCCTCCTTAGATGATACCTAAGATCAGTCAAACTTGGTTCTTAGGAGGAGTCTATTTGGAATCCAAAAAGGAGATGGAGTCCCTGTCCAATAGGAACTCCTGGGCACCTCCAGCTTGGGCACATGCCAACGGTGGCGTGTGCCCTCCTTCTTGCCAGGTTCTGGTAGGAGGACAAGCCCCCACCAACTCTCCAATAGGTGCATGACACATAGACAGAAGTCAAAGTGTCAATGGTCAATATTTGATCAGTCCGTGCATCCTCCTTCTTGCCAGGTTCTAGCAGAAGGACAAGCCCCCACCAGCTCTCCAATAGGTGCGTGACACATGGACAGAAGTTCAAGTATCAATGGTCAATATTTGATCAGTCAAAGGTCAACTTTTGATCAAAATCAAAGGACGAGAAATGATAGGTGACCAAAAATGGTAGGTATTATCTTATAAAATAAGACAATCTTTTCTAACCTGGACAGGCTCTAGTCAGATCAAGTGAAGGCCTCTAATCGAGCACAAACTTCCTTGGCTCAGTCAGGACAACTATTTATGATAGTAAAAGAAGAACATTAGGTTCAATCGAGTGCTAGCATGATTTTCTTGAACCTAATTGAATCTCATTCAGACCAATTGAACTGGATCAGTTCAATTGATGATCATCAGATTCAAACCCTTATTTGTGTGATCCAGTTAGATTCAATTTTGTATGATAATGGAATATGTCGTGATCTCTATCATCGACATCATCAAAATTTCTTTCGATGAATCAAAACTCTTCTGATTCGAACAGCTAGAATGATCGATCATCTAAATCATTCTAATTGCTCCCAAAATCCACCAGTGACACCTAGCAGTATATGGTGGCAATCCCATCAGAGCTGAATGCGAACCTCTTGGTGCAGCTACCTGTGTGATTAAGTTCTTCTATCTTGAGCTTCCGATCAGATTAGGGTTAAGGTAAACTCGTCAAACCCTAGTTTCTATCATATGATGTAATCATTTGATTCGAGTCCGATGTGAAAATCTAAATAAAAACTCTTTCTATTATTTCACTCTATCCATGGCCATGAACTTCTGGACTTGATTCTCATGATCATCATGGGGCTGCTCCTCTACCACCGAGGTAGATAGATTTCCATCTTGATGCAATCCAATTCCTATAATGAACATGCTATAGCTAACTACACCTCAGGATTCCATATGGCTAGGAGATCGAGTTATGGTGTAGTCAAACTATAACACCCTCAAGGTGAACTACCGATGCATCTCAGATCAAAGAACCAGACACACTTACTGCAGCATCGAGTCAGTCATTGATGAGAAGGTAGACTTCCTAATGACTACTCGAGGTGGTCACGCTCAGTGCCCTTATTCTCTAACGAGTATTTGTACTCTCACTCCGGTATCTCCACACCGTAGACTTAAGACTCGTCTACTAAAGAGAAGCAATTGTACACCAACCTTTCGGATCAATCACCATCCTCGTGATGATCCTATGGTCAAGAGCATTTTATGAGTTAATAATGATTATTCATGTCTTAAATTTTCAACTCTTGAAAATATGAATTATCATTACCATTAACTCAAAGAATGTATCACAGACACTAAATACACATATGTGATAGAAAATAATTTATTTTATTGATAATAGTCAAAATTATAATTTTGCCTCTAGAAGTGTATTACAAGTATCAGCCAATTCTGGCTTCTAGGACACATATATCTAACAAGGCCTAGCCCTCCTTCATCTTTTGTATAATTTTGATTTATATTAATAAACTGATAGGGGTCCACGCCAAATCCTCCATCATTATAAGGTGATTTTTATTTTTATAAAAAAAATTAAATATCTTATTTTTTTATTTATCCACCAACTTAATTTATTTTATAAAAATTATTTTTTAAAATAAAAATTTTAAAGATGCTATAGCGTTTCTACCCCCCCCCCCCCAAAAAAAAAGTGAGGACTCTTGGGATGAAAGTCCTTCCTGGAGAGTCCTAAAGAGATTTGAGATTTGTGGGATTTGAGATTCTTCTTTTAGAAAAAATGCACAGGATTTGGTATTTGAAAAAAAAATTGCCGAGATTTGGGATTCATGGGTACGCAAGGGATTTGAGATTCGGGTTCAAATTTATGAACTAAGTAGCAATAAGGACCAACTAAACTCAGGTTTAAGTTCAACTACTATTTTTAATACCAACTCAGAAATTTATGAGCTTATTTAGTTAACATACACATTTTTAATGCTCCATGCCCTTTCTATTTTATATTGACTATATTTCTTAATTATGGTCAAGGCTCAAACTCGAGCTTGAGTATGGTTGCGTTAATACTCAAGTGAGTTGACTTAAGTTGCTCTCAAATAATTTTTTTATTGTATGCTATTTGAGCTTACATGTATCAATTTGAAGTTAAGATTAGAGCCCAAAAACTTTAAATCAAGTTGAGCTCGGGCATCAACCTACTCAACTCATCTTGAATGCACCCCTAGTTGAAGAGTTGTGGGACCATACATGAGTTTGGAACTTTGGGCACCTAAAATTATCTTATTTCTTCTTTTATATAAAAATTTAAGTTGCATCTTGATTAGGTAATTTTATTACTAGATTGGTCCAACCTATAAATCCAATTTGAAGATTGAATTAGTTTCTAATTTAAACTTTTTGATTTAAACAAATTTGAAGGTCAAATTGATTCATCTATTCAATTCCTATATCAAAATAAGAACAAGATTAATAAAAAAAAAATAGAAAGGTTATCAAATTTGATGTAAATCACTTCAATCACTATGGATAAGGTTGGATAGGATCTAGGAGCAAAATTTGCCATATCAAAAAGTCGAATCTATGCCAAACTTTCGAAGGTCATAAGTTAGTCATATGATATCCAATTGAGATGATTTTTTTTAAAAAAAATTAGCATTTTGACATCTATGCCGTGATACCTTCCTTTAAGGGGATCGAGCTAGTGATCAGGCCCAAACTCCTTCATTAGGATCCAAAATAGGTTGGTCAAACTGAAAAATTCTCTTTCAAATAAGATAAATTTTAACCTTTGATGTAGCTTCCAATCCGAGAAGAATCAGACGAAGCGATAAAAAACAGAGTTGATATAAAGGTTGAAATCTACTTTTTATGTTAGATTTTAGCTTTTTCAAGCTTATTTCTATTAGTCATATCTTTTTTGGGAAAGTGAGTCTTATTAGAACTAGGACATAAATCCATCCCCAATTGTGTATGGATGGCTCAATTATTTTAACAGACATGGCTGTGTTGATGATCAAAGAAAGAAAAGAAGACTTAAAACCCTACTTTTTTAGTTATAGATTATTCCTCTAATCAAATTCTTATAATGGTTAGCTTGATTGTAACAACACATCGACACAAAATCAAGTTGCATAGTCTGGCTTATAATTTGATATTTTTACTAATGACATCATTATTTTGTCATTAATGTATAAGATTTTAGTGATGACTAAATCTATCATCACTATAGATAAACACTTTTAATGACCACTCTTCTAGTTAGTCATTAATGGTATATATTTATGGTGACCATTTTAAAGTATCATCACTAAAGACATATATTTTAGTGATAAGCTATTAAATCATCATTAGTATATTGACCAATATCAATTTTGGTATAACAAATTATGACAATATACTTTCTTGTCACTAAAGATATAGACTTTAATAACCACTCTATATGCATGTCATTAAAAGAATATATACCTATAATGACCATGTTGAAATATCATCCTATAAATATAAGCTTTAGTAATGCATCATAAAATCGTCACTGGTGAGTTGATTAACATCGAAACATCGACTTTGACATTAAAATTATCAGAACATTCACATATCATCATTAAAGTTAGAGATCTTTAGTGACCACTCTTTAAGCTTGTCATTAAAGATGTATAATTATAATAACTATTTTAAATTATCATTATTAATGTAATAAGTTGTAGTGACGAATTATAATATTGTCATTAATAAGTTGACCAAAATCAATTTTGCCACCAAAATTATTTGTCTACCTAAAAATCTCTATTTATAGTGACATCCTTTATGTGACAAAATGAAAAATAGTCATAAAAAATCTATATTTTATGATAATATCATATTTTATTATTGAAGCATGCATTTGACTAAAATGATTTGTTGTGACCAATTTTAATTTTCATTGCTAAATATAGGAAATTTAGTGACTAAACCTCTCGTTCATCACAAAAAGTTCGTCAATAAAAACCTAAATTCTTGTAGTGGATGCATACAAAATTTGCTTTGATAGTGCCTAACTTCATATTTGAATGAAATTGTTTAAGAAGAGCTCTAGTTGTATAACTAGCAAATTAGTATTTATCCGATTTGTGTATTGTTGTTGCATTAACCAATAGCAGCTAATTGTAGGGGAGAATATATGATGCTAGTGAATCCCAGACTAGAAGAGGATCTAGACTCAAACCTAACATATATTTGAAAGTCTTTTCAAAGTTTTACTTGGAATGAAAGAGAAAAAAACGTTGCCATCCAAGATTCAAATGCAGAGAGATGCCTATGCTCACAGTTGAGGGGATAGAGGAACTCCTCTGCAGCCAGACCTGGCCTACGAGGCTTCGGGCATGCTAGGGACTCGGCCTTGCCATGATCGAGCTTAGCCTTCATCACACTCGATCGGCCAGCAAGACTATGTTGCTTTGAAATGTGGTGCATCTTTGTCTACGTATCCTTTTCTTCTCTTCACCTTAAAGATCAAAGAAAGAAATCAAATAGAAGCTAGTTTTGCATTTCCGTTAGAGCATAGCTTCCACTGACCATGGTTTCAAGGTCTATTATTTTTTGATGTAAAGGAGGCAGGGACTACCACCTATGATTCATTGTTAAAGAAAGAGCTGAGAACTGTGAGGATGAAAATAGGAAAATTGAGTCACTATTTATAGGGCCTGTAAAACCTATTTTCAGACCTATAAAAATGTAAAACCTATCTATTTATAGGGCCTCAGCCATCCATAGAATAGAATGACTATGACGGTGGGACGAACCTATGGAGATTTGTTCTATTTCCATTTCAGCACTCAAAGGGCTTTTCCTTGCTGGAAGTCAGGTTAATCACACTCAAATCATCTAGTTTGTCAAGAATGCTACATAATTAAGAAAACCTCCTAGTAGGGTCTGAAGGTATCCAAGATTTTATCTAAACAAAGCATTGTTGTTTCAACAAGGAGATGTTCTTAGCTTCAAATTCAAAAATACATTGGTTTCTTTCCTTCCAGCACCAGTAGATCAAGGAGATGAAATTATTCCATATCATTAGGGAGTTCACCTTTGGGAGTTTGTGTTGCTAGGGTCATGAGAGAAGTTCAAATGACCTAGGTAGCTGTGGCAAATCCAATTTATCAGAGAAAGAACTCCAAAGCCTAGAGGAGTAAAAGCATGTTAGGAATGGATACTACATCCTCTCCTCTTCTTCTGCACATAAGGGGCAGTGGTCAAGTGAAGAAAAATTTCTTCTTCTAAGATTGTCGGCTATAAGAAGTCTATTGTCATAGGTGAGCCAATTGAAAACTTTTATTGCAAGTAGTAAATTAGCCTTCTCCACGGCCGATTAGTATCATTGAAGAAATTCCATGGTTGATTCATCAATAGACTTTATTGAACATCCTCGGATTATTTACTCCTAGGCCACCATATTGTTTTGGCCAGCACACTGGATTCTAATTCATGAGGCAGTGACCGTCTATGAATGGTTTGTTTCCTCTCCACAGAAAAGCACGCCGCTTAATATCAATTTTGTTGATGATCGAGGATGGGAGGACAAAAGATGACATCCAGTGTATAGGAATAGAGCTAATCACTGAGTTCACTAGGACCAACTTGCTAGCGTAAGATAAGGTGTTGCTCTTCCATGCAGCTAGCTTGCTATCTATGTACTTTCTCGATGAGGAAATTCCATTCATAAGATTTAGGCTTGCCCAAACATAGGGGTAATCCAAGGTATCTAATTAGGAGATTAGAGATTGGCCTTTGAACAACCCAATATGGATGCATAATAACGGCTTTCTTCATCTATAAGACCCAAACCAAACAAAGAACCTTTGTCAAAGTTGATCTTCAGACCAGATAGGAGCTCGAATAGGTATAGGATTTTTTTCATATGCTTAGTTTGGCAAGGGTCTATAGTAAGAGTGATGATCGTGTCGTCGGCATACTGAAAACATAGATTAGGCGATGCTGATGTTGTTCTCCAAAGTCCCTCTATAAGGTCATTATGAGCTACATTGACTAGAATTTTGTCAAGAAGATCTGACACCAAATTAAATAGAAATAGAGGTGGTAGATCTTCTTGCTTCAAATCTCTCTTCGCTTGAATCTAATTTGTCGGTTCACCATTAAAAAGGATAGCGAGTTTGGAGGTGCAAAGAATGGACTATATCCAAGAGCATCATCTATACTCGAACCCTCTACTCCTTAGTAATGTAAGAAGGAAGCTCTAATCCATACTGTCAAATGCTTTCTCAAAGTCAATTTTAAGAAGTAAGCTCTTGAATTTAGTTTGTTTGGAGCGGGCAATCAGTTTAGAGATGGAAAGGAATCCATCCATAATTTGTTTGCCTTTGATGAAGGCAGATTGTATCTCTGAGGTCAAGGAATCCATGTAATCGGTCAATCGCAAGCTGAGTAACTTTGAGAAAATTTTTGGTACTTGATGAATCAAATTGATTGGGTCATAATCCTTCACTTTTTTGCATTCTTTTTTCTTCAGCACAAGAGTTAGGAACGAGTGATTGATCCTTCCAAGCCCCACTGGGTGATGGTACAGGTCACTGAAGAGGAGGAACAGGTCTTCCTTGATGATGTCCTAATACTTTTGGTAGAACAATCCTGGAAAACCATCAAGATCGGGTACTTTATCACTTGCAAGGCTCATAATAGCTTGTTTGATTTCCTCCATTTCAAAGGATAGATCCAATGCAGAGAGGTTAGGCCAATATGAATATAGGAGATCCTAGTTGGTGCTAATAAAGGATTCTTCTGAAGAACCTAAAATGGTCTTGTAGTATTGAATGAAGGGGTTTTTGATATGTTCTTGATCGAAGATCAACGTCCTTTCATTCTCAATACAAGAAATGAATATTTTCTTCTTCTGGCACAAGCAAGAAAATAGAAGTATCTATTATTTTGATCCCCCATTTTGATCCATTTGTCCCTAGACTGTTACTTCCAAAGTAGCTCCTCCTGGTTCCGAATAAGTTCAAGCTTCTATTTTAGTTGTTTTCTTTCCAAATGCTCATTTACTACCAAGGGTCTGGTTTCCTTCAAGGAGTCGATGTCAGCGATTCTATGCTTGATCTTTTCTTCATTTTTTTTTTTGATATTATATTTTCATTTCTTTGGCTATTCCAATGTTTTAGCTTCTTCCACAGAAGACTCAATTTCTTGACGATACGTGAGACAGAGTCAACTGTTGCATATGGATATTTCCAGCAATCCTTGATAAGATCCTCAAAACCTGAGCAATCAATCCAAAATTATTCCATTCTAAATGGTTTATTGATGGGCTTTTGGCTAGAGAGAGTTGGCAAAATCGAGTGGTGATTCAATGTGATCTTAGGGAGAGAAGATAGAAGAGCCAAGGGAAAAAGATGAAGCCAATCTACCGAAGTCAAACAACGATCCAGTTTGACAAGGGTAGGATTTTCATGATGATTTGACCAAGTGAAGTGAAAATGCCCAAGCTTCGATTCAATCAGGGGTATGTGCTCAATGAACTCATTAAACTCTACAGATGTCGTGTCCCTGCTTGTCGAGCCCTTTTTTTCTAAGGAGAAACGGGTGAGATCAAAGTCACCCAAAGTTACCCAAGACCCAATCTGGGTGGCTCTAATAGCTAATAATTCTTCCAAAAAGCTCGATTTTAAGGTTGAATATACTAGCTCATAGACATTGGAGAGATGCCATTTTAGATCATGTTGTTGAGGAAGGGAATGTACGATGTTAATTGAGAAATGTTATTTATGGAACAAGGACCTAAAAATTTTATTGGAATTCCAACCTATGAAAATTCCCAACCCCCCCTCCCCGACCCTTGCGCCTCCATGACCAGCCATGAATCAATAAGATTCCCACAAGAAGAGGCAACCATCGAGTGGGAGAGACACTATACTTTGGTCTCTTGAAAGCAGATCACCTTATACTTTGCTTATTCGATGTTTTCTTTGAGAAGCTGCCATTTTGATGGCTTCCTAATTCCTTTTATGTTCCAAAATAAAATTGCCATGATAGAAGGAGAGGCTCAATATCCGAAATCAATGGGAGAACATAATTGGCCATAACAATGACATAATTTTGGAAGATGGAATGTACCAAGAAGCTCTGACTGAATTTATTGATGAAAAAGAGAATATAGGAAGGGGAGAGGAGAGGGACACACATGACCGTGTTATGATAGTAATGACATCCACTATATCTCTTTCCCTAAGGCCCAAAAAACTCCATATACAAAAGGTTAGATATGATGAGATAGAAAACAGTACAACTAGTTTTTGCTATACTTAAAATGACAACCCAAAATATATACTCCTACTACTAAGATTAGTTGACATAGGTCTGAATTCTATTAAGGCTGATCCTATTGTTTCTAGAGAACTCCATCTTCTTTAGCTTTGTCAAAACCGAGTTGTTTGCATCATTGAATAGGAGACCACATTTCTCACCAATATCACAAACATCTTTAGTTGTGAGACCGTTGATATATAGAACATCTTTAGTCTTGAGAGATGCTCCTTCAAGCCCCAAGGTTTTGATCTTCTTTGATCGAAGTCACGCACTGTGCTTGCACGTGGTGTGGGATTTAGGCATATGCCTTCTAGCTTGCCCATTTTGTTGCAAGGTGTCTGCACCAACGTCAACATTTGAAGGAGTAGCAGTTGTAGGAGAGTAGACCAAATCCTTTACCTTCCTCAGAGGTAAGCCAAATAGGATAGAGGGAAAGACCCTAGAAATGGAAATAATGTGGTGTGCAAGGGTTTGGGATTCATGATGGCTAGGGAGGAGTAGCCTAGGTTGTCAGGCACTGGGCTCAACTAGGCTGAAAGAGATCATTGAACAATCATAATTTGCATTTGAAATGAGGAGATGGAGGAGGAGAGTTGTAATCAGGTTTTGGTCTAGAAAAACCTCAAACGATCTAGGGATAGAATCTAGTTGGTTGACTTGAGTCAAAAATGGTTCAGATCAGTTCCGCAGATTCTTTGAGTAGAGAGGGAGCTCGACGATCTCTTAATTTTGGTGTCTTCTCCAGCCATTCCCTAATGGGGAATGGCGATCTTCACTATAGATGTCGTTAGGTCTAGTACGATGATGCGAGTACCTATTGCTAGAAGACTAGTGGCCACCTTAACCAAACCAAAAATTTCGATCTTCATCGTCATTCCTAGGGCCCCCTTCAGAAGAATGAAGAGTCTCCAAAGTGGGGGGAACACTCTACGATAAAGTTAATGGAGATTGAAATAAAGTATGTGAAAGGGCCAACAATTATCTCGATCTTCTCTAGAATATTTTTGATTTCCTCGCAAAAGAAAACAACATCAAAACCTGACATATCTTCCTAATGAAGACTAGCATGGCTCGCCCTACAGGAGGTTCCAAAATTAGAGATGATGGTGGCCACTGCATCTGCCCTCCAATAGAAGAGAGAAAGATCCTGAAGGAACCAGATCTAGAGTTTCAAGACTAGATCTTGAAATTTTTTCTAGATCAGCAGTGAAAGACTAAAAATTAATCTAATTAATTCTAAATATCATATAATTCCTAGATCTAGGACCATATTATGTAATTATTGCATGGCATTTAAATCTAAAATCAAAAATAAATAAGAAGAAAAGGTTGATCACATTAACCTAGATCTACACTACATCTTATGCATGAATGAAAAAATAATAAATAAAATCTATTACCTGAGCGAGTTAGACGTTCTAACTCACTGATTCAGGATGGAAGATGAAATTTCAAGCCGTACATATGTTCGATCTCTAGGAGTCATCCACATGAGCCGATGATCATGATCAGAAATTCAGATGTTGAAAATCAGCACAATATGATAGTACTGCACTGATCTTTCTTCGGCGGTTGATCAGATACCTTCTTTCTTCTAGATTGGACTCTTCCAAAGAGAAAAAGGAGAAGAAGAGGTTTTAGATGTGAGATGCTCTCAAAAAACCCAAGGAAGAAGGAAGGAAAGAGATGAACATTGCAACCCTAGAAGAAGACCCTCTTCTTCTTCTCTTTGCTCTCACCCAGATATCTAGTTTTGTGTCTATTGAATCTCAACACCCAGAGGTTCTCTCTCCCTTATTTTCACACACCTCAAAGCTCTCTCAAAGGTCTATAACCCACAAAAATTTTAAGCTAAAATTTATTCAAAATATATAGAAAAAGAAGAGTTCTTATCTAGGTCAAATACTAGACAAGGAAAGGTCAAACAGGGCAAGTCAAGGGGCATCCAACTCTTGGACACCCCCTCCATAATTTTTGGCATGTACCAGTAAGAAAAGGCACACAAGAAAAGAAGTTTCTCATGTAAAATAAGAGAGAAATTAATTGGGAGAGGGGGTGGCACCTTTCGGGAAGAGTTTGGGTTTGTTAGGATTCTATCTCATAGAATCCAAAATCAAAACAAACTCCTTTGACTTGGTCTTCTACCCAATTACCATATAAGAAAGAGAGGAAGAGAGGGGGCATACATGAAGATCAGGAAGAAAAGAATTTTTCATAAAAAATATCAAAAAAATAGGCATGGGGGGCATTGGGACTAAGGTGGCGCAAGGAGGAATCCTAGTCTTACTAGGATTCTATCTATGACTTGGTCAAAATGATTTCTTAAACCAAATTAAACCAAAACCAACTCAACCAAATTAAATTAGATTCTAACCTAATTAATGGTTTAATTAAATTAGATTAAATTAAATTTATTTTAATTTAATTTTTTAATCAAATTAGAAAATTGGGTTGACCTAAGTCCTAGTTAGACTAGGACTAGTTTTTTCTTGCACTTGACTTATCCAATAAGTCAATTCGACTTGATCCAATCAAGTCCAAACCAAATCTAATTAAATCATATTTAATTAGACTTAATTTTAATTCTTTGACTTAATCAAATTAAGCTAATTATCAATCAAATTGTTAATCAATCCTCCTGCAACACTTGCACTAGGTTAAACATCAATCGTATTGATCGTTTAACCCTAGAACGATTATCAATCATTGATCAACCATCCAATCAGATCGTGAGCTCTAATATGTATGACCTCATAGATCCGAACCTAAGTCGGTAGTATAAAAATAAATTTTTGTATCAATTAAAATGACTATCTAGCAATGATATCCGATGATCGGATAGATCGAATGTGTAGAACACCATCCTTAGAACCCATATGGATATAGTTTTCATATAATTTATTTCCTTGACCAAAATGCTTGTAGGACACCTCAAAGTTCAACTATCAACTCTGATCAGATTGTCCATATTATATTTTAAAATATCAAATCTATCTGATGGATTACCCTAGCCAAGGTTTTGCTATATTGAAATATAGTGATACATTCTTCTCCAACTCTTAGAGTGGTCAATTCCATCTTGATCATACATCGACTTCGTAAGTACTTGACTGTGCCCAGATGCCTTCCATTACTGAATTAAAAATTTAGTTAGTCCAGTACCAAAGCATAGTGAGTTGCTTGCAAGTTACTGAGGTGATCGCAGGTCTAAAGGATACTTATACCTATATCCCATCAGAGACATCCTCAATAATAGAAAGCTCTGGAGTTGGTTACATTCAATGATGATGTATCCATACATCTCACCTGTATGCCATACCAGTATCTTCACGCTTCTTGGTTAAGAAAACAACCAACCTATATGGCATACAGTGATCTATGCTTGATAGATGCTGTCATCCTATTTAACAGCCTATCATTTGGTCATAAACTGATATAAGGATTAATCGATAAATTTTCTCTTTATCGAAACTAAATAGTCCTAAGGACTTCATCACAAAAATAGAGTTCATTTAGAAGATGAAGACTTGTGATAAAAATATGCCAAAATATTTTATTTATCAATGATTAATTATATATACAAAATAGCTCAATCGTTAACAGACTAACAATTGGCTTTTGGAACATAATTTTCAACAACTTCCACTTGTTTTAAAGTGACTCGGCATAATATCTAATATCCATCTTCAACTTATGGTTGTCGAACTCCTTGATTGCTAGGATTTTAGTGAAGGGGTCGGGTAGGTTCACCTTTCCATCGATCTTCTAAAGGTCGATGTCACCATGATCCACGATCTCATGGATCAGATGGAAGCGGCACAGAATATGCTTTGTCCGCTGGTGCGTCTTCGGTTTCTTTGCTTGAGCTATGATGCCAGTGCTATCATAGTAAAGCAGGACTGAACCATCAATGGAGGGTGCTACTCCGAGCTCGATGATGAACTTCCTCAGCCACACAGCTTTCTTTGCTACATCTGATGGTGTCATGTACTCTACTTCACAAATAGAGTCTACTCATACGCTCTCTCTCTTTAGGAGTTGTCGGACAATCCTTCTTAGAGAGTGAAATTCTTTGACCTATCGAGAGATAGCCCTTTCTAAAATTCTCCAGGCTAAACCTCTTCAGCACAGTTTCTATGTACGTGGACTGGGATATACCAAGCATTCTTTTAGATCTATCCCTATAAATCTTCATCTCTAGGATGTAGGATGCTTCATCCAAGTCCTTCATGGAGAACTATGATGACAATCAGATTTTTATTTTTTATAGTATGGGGATGTCATTCCCAATTAAGAGAATGTCATCCATGTATAAAATAAGAAATACCACTGCTGGACCATTTGCCTATTTATAAATGCATGATTCTTTTCCATTCTTAATGAAGCCATACGCTTTGATCACTTTATCAAAATGCATGTTCCAACTCTGAGATGCTTGCTTCAATTCATAAATGAATCTTTAAAGCCTGCACACCTTGGACTCATCTGTGGATGTGAATCCCTCAGGTTATATCATATACACCTCTTTGATCAGCTCTTCATTTAAGAAAGTTATCTTCACATCCAACTGTCAGATCTCATAGTCCAGGTGGACAGTTATTACAAGCATTATCTAAATGGATTTAAGCATTGTCACTGAAAAAAATGTCTCGTCATAGTCAATACCATAACGTTGACGATATCCCTTGACAACCAAATGAACTTTATAGATCTCCACCTTTCTATCTATGCCTTTTTTCTTTTGAATATCCATTTACACCCAATGAATTTAACCCCTTCAGGTATGTCAACTAATGTCCATACATCGTTGACCTTCATGAAATCCATTTCAGATCTCATGGCTTCTAGCCATTTTTCAGAGTCAGATCTCTGCATAGCATCCATGTAAGTGATCGGATCCTCATCATTCTCATCGAGTTTGATGGGATCATCATTCTTGACCAAGAATCTATAGTATCTATCCGGATGGTGCGGTACTCTATCGAATCGCCTTAGTGGTGCGGGTTCACTAGGCTTTGAATCTAATTTGATCAAATCTGACTCAGGTTCAATATTCTATATCAGACTTTCTACCTATTGAACTTCATTAAGTTCAACCTTAAAGTCAATAGTTCCTTCACTAAGGAACTTCTTTTCTAAAAAGATTGTCCTAAGACTGATGAACTTCTTTTGTTCATCATCGTGGTAGAAATAGTATCCTTTGATCTCTTTTGGATATCCTATAAATGCACACTTATCAGACCTAGGTCCAAGTTTATCTGTAATTAACCGTTTGACATAAGCCGGGCACCTCCAGATTCTGAGGTATGAAAGTGCTGGCTTACATCCTGTTCATATCTAATATGAAGTTTTAATTATAGATTTACTTAAAATCCTATTTAAAAGATAGCAAGCCAATTCAAGTGCATATCTCCAGAAGAATATCGGCAATCTGGCAAAATCCATCATGGATCATACCATATCTAATAGAGTCCAATTTTTCTTTTCAGATACACCATTATGCTGTGGTATTTCTAAAGGAGTTCATTGGGAGAGAATCTCATTTTCTCCTAGATATATGAAAAACTCATCAGAAAGATATTTCCCTCTTCGATCAGATTGAAGAGTTTTAATACTCTTTCCAGTTTATTAATCTACTTCACTTCAAAATTATTTGAATATTTTAAAAGAATTCAACTTATATTTCATCAGATAGATATATCTATATATGGATAGATCATCTGTAAAAGTGATGAAGTAGACATATCCACCTCTAGTACTTATGCTTATTGGTCCACATACATCAATATGTACTAGACCTAAGAGCTCAGTAGCTCTTTCACCTTTTTCAGTAAAAATTGATTTGATCATTTTACCAAGAAGACAAGATTCACAGGTTGAAAGTGATTCACAATCACTAAGTTCGAGGATATCCTCTTGAGCCAACCTACTTATTCTGTTCTTTTTTAGACGACCTAGCCTACAGTGCCATAAGTAGATATCTTTCATATTATCTAATCTAGAATATTTGCCAGTTGAATAGACTACATTAATAAGTTGTGATAATATATATGCACCATTATTCAATTATCCACAAAAAGCAGTAACACCATTCACAATAACATTACAAACTCGTTTCTTTATTAAAATTTCATAATTGTTCATGGATAAAAGGCCTACAAAAATGATATTAAAAAAAAAATTAGGATAAAAATGATAATCACTAAGAACAACGGTATGAGATTCAAATACAAGTTTTAAAACTTCTAAAGCTAGAACTAGAACTGATTTTTCATCTCCAACATTCAGGAATCTTTCGTCTTACTTGAATCTTCTACTGAGTTGCAACCCCTGCAACAAACTGCAAATATAAAAAGGGCTTTCAGTATCCAATACCCAATCAGTAATATCATAAATAGAGAAATTATAAGAAGTTATCATATAAATATCTTATCCAGTAATAGCTTGCTTCTTCCTCTGCCTGTTCGGATCCAGAAAGATAATGTACTGAGGATAGTTCCTCTTTCAGTGCTCCCACTTCTTGCAAAAGAAGAATTCAGCTTGACTCTTATCAAGCTTGATTTTTCTAGTCTGGCCCTGCATGGATGTCCTAGCCTGAACTTGCACCTTCTTAGCTTTCTTCTTCTTGTTCTTCTTTTCTTTCTCAAAAGGTCGAGAACGAGAAGATGAACCTCCTACTAAGTTCACCGACTCCTTGTGGAGCTGGTGATCCTTCTCAAAGTTTTGAAGTAATCCCAGTAACCCATGGTAGTCAACTTTAGGTTTTGACATTCTATAATGTGTAAGGAATGGGAGATAAGACTTGGACAGTGAGTTCAGTATTGCATCTTTCCTACGCTATTTGTGCAAAAAAAAGTCAAGCTTGCTCAAGTGCTCTATCAGCTCGATCATGTACGGTACATGATCAGTGACAAAGGCTTCATCCCACATTCTAGCATTGAAGATGGCACAACTAGTCTTGTGCCTCTCCACATCATCAGATGTGCCAAAGAAATCCTCCAACACTTGAAGCATGTCCTTTGACTGAGCCATCTCAAATCTATGACTGAACTCATCACTTATCACAGTCAATATAATGCAACACACCATGGTTCGGTCAATGAGCCACTTCTGATAAGTGTCTCTGACAGTTCCACGTGTATTTGCAGCTGGCTTCTTAGGTGCACATCCGTTATCACATGTAGGATGCGTTCATGCTCCAGGACAATCTTTAATTTTTGATACCAGCTACCAAAGTTGGACCCCACAAGCTTATCATTATCCAATAATAATCGGAGCGATAGAAAAGTGGCCATATCTGTATAAAAAAAATCATAACCTAATTAGTAATTGATTCATTAAACCTAAAGATTTGAAATTTTAATCAAAAGATTCTTCCACTATTTTATTCGAATTGATAGCCTTTACCTTCAATTTGAAGAATTATCCTAATTTCTTAGTGGATACTAGAATTTACATAGACTGCACATGAGCCCAACTTTGGTTGTTCAACCCATGTGCATCTAAGGATGGGTTCATAACCAATTATTTCTCCAAACAACTTTTAGTAATTAAATTTTATCCCAGCCCCTAATCAATTGGCTTCGGCCTTCTCAGAAAAAGATTCAGTTTGGTCCAACCATTAACATGACCATACTTGGCCCATCCAACCAATGAATGATCAGGCCCAACTTTGGTTGGCCCACCTGACCACTATTTAGAAAGATGTATCCAAGAGATCATATAATAAATGATAATTTCATCAACCAATAAGCACCAGGCCTTTGGTCTCCAATGATTATCCAACTAATGGACCTATTATCATCCATTTTAATAAGAGGCTATGATCCAGTGATCATATAACTATTTCATTTTAGAAATCTAATAATTTTAGAGAATTTAATTTAAAGATGAGGAAAGATCAGATGAAACAACTTATCATGATCCTTCCACTAACTTCACCAAGTCAGCTTAAGGGAGATCATTAATAGGCTGGTCTAGGAGCACCTAAATTAGTCGAACTGATTTACCTAGCTGACATGGGTCAACTCGAATAGTCAAGTAATCCAATCAAAACATAATTTTACCAAAAGATCAGATAAGTTCGTTCAGTGGAAGAATCTGCCAAAGCTTGCCTTAAACACCATAAAAAATGGTCAGATAAGCGGACTACCAATTAAAGACCACCGACTTGATTTATCTTAGACACCAACTGGTTTAATTAGTTTCAATTAGATCAACCTAACAATTCGTGCTATACCGTGTAGCCAAGAATCAAGTCCATCTTGGGTCTCATTAAAGATATGGACTTGACCAACTACAACTATTATAATTGATCTAGAGAATTCTTGACCTAATCTAAGATAATAATTGATCATATTTAGTCAATTCTCTAATTAAGTCCATTCTTTAATCTAACCCTAAGTCTAACCCAATTAATGGACCTAATCTCCACTAACCCATTTAACCTAATGTGTTATGATTCGTATCTTAGGATCTTCAATTTACAATCCTAGATCCTAATCAAATAACTTCTTAATTCTTAATTAAGTTTTGAACTGAGGGTTGGGGTTCGACTTTTCGAAAATAATTTTTATATTTATAAAATATTTTTACAACATGGTTCTACTAATCAAGTTGCATGTTTGATTCATAATCAATATGCAAGTAAGAAGAGCATGAAACTACTTTAGATCTAATCTAAATAAGTTTATATAATTAAAATAATTTTAATATCAATCAATCATAAGTCAACTTAGATCAAATCTAACATATTTATGATTATTAAAATTAGATTAAAATATTTTAATTTGATTATAAAATTTTTTAGATCTAATCTAAAATTTTATAATCAAAGTTTTAGATCAGCACATACTAGGATAACCTTTTTACTATAAAGGATAAACCTTACAGCAGGACAACCTTATAAGATCAGTCCGTGCAATATAAAATTTTATTTTTAGATATAAAAATTTTTTAAATAAATTATTAATAATATCAAATCATATCTAATAAATTTATGAATAATATTAGATCTATATGAACTAGGATAATCTTTACACTATAAGGGGTAAACCTTACAGTAGGACAACCTTAAAGTAGTTCATATGATTTGAGATTTTAATTTTAAATTTAAATATTAAATTATTAATTAAATCTAATATAAAAATAATTCAAGCATGCATCAATAATTATATAATAATTAACCTGGCTCTGATACCAATTAAAGGAACCAGATCTAGGGTTTCAAAGCTAGATCTTGAAACTTTTTCTAGATCAGCAGCGAAAGAGTCAAAATTAATCTAATTAATTATAAATATTAGATAATCTCTATATCTAAGATCATATTATATGATTATTATATGGCATTTAAATCTAAAATAAAAAATAAATAAGAAGGAAAGGTTGATCACATCAACCTAGATCTACACTACATCTCATGCATGTATGAAAAAAATAATAGATCAGATCTATTACCTGAGCGAGTTAGATGTTCTAACTCACTGATCTAGGCTGAAAGATGAAATTATAAGCCATACACATGTCCGACCTCTAGGAGTCGTCCACATAAGCCTACGATCATGATCAAAAATTCAGATGCTAAAAATCAGCACAGTATGCTAGTACTGTGCTGATCTTTCTTTGATGGTTGATTAGATACCTCCTTTCTTTTAGATTGGACTCTTTCAAAGAGGAGAAGGAGGAGAAGAGGTTTTATATGTGAGACACTCTTAGAAAACCCAAGAAAGAAGGAAGGAAAGAGATGAACATAGCAACCCTAGAAGAAGACCCTCTTCTTCTTCTCTTTGCTCTCACCTAGACATCTAGTTTTGTGTCTATTGAATCTCAATGCCTAGAGGTTCTCTATTCCTAATTTTTACATACCTTAAAGCCCTCTTAAATATTTGTAACCCATAAAAATTTCAAGATAAAATTCATTCAAAATATATAGAAAAAGAAGAGTCCTTATCTAGGTCAAATACTAGACAAGGAAAGGTCAAATAGGACAAGTCAAGGGGTGCCCAACTCTTGGGCGCCCCCCTTCATAATTTTTGGCATGTACCAGCAAGAAAAGGCACACAAGAAAGGAGTTTCTCATGTGGAATAATAGAGAAATTAATTGAGAGAGGGGGTGGCACCTTTTGGGAAGAGTTTGGGCTTGTTAGGATTCTATCTCATAAAATCCAATATCAAAACAAACTCCTTCTTTGACTTGGTCTTCTACCTAATTACCATATGAGAAAGAGAGGGAGGGAGGGGGCATACATGAAGATCAAGAAGAAAAGGATTTTTCATGAAAAATATCAAAAAAATAGGCATGGGGGGCATTAGGACTAAGGTGGTGCAAGGAGGAATCCTAGTCTTACTAGAATTCTATCTATGACTTGGTCAAAGTGGTTTCTTAAACCAAATTAAACCAAAACTAACTCAACCAAATTAAATTAGGTTCTAATCCAATTAATGGTTTAATTAAATTAGATTAAATTATATTTAATTTTAATTTAATTTTTTAATTAAATTAGAAAATTATGTCGACTTAAGTCCTAATTAGACTAGGACTAGTTTTTTCTTGCATTTGACTTATCCAATAAGTCAATTAGACTTGATCCAATCAAGCCCAAACTAAATCTAATAAAATAATATTTAATTAAACTTAATCTCAACTCTTTAGTTTAATTAAATTAAGTCAATTAGCAATCAAATTGCTAATCAATCCTCTTACAATACTTGCACTAGATTAAACATCAATCGTATTGATCGTTTAACCCTAGAATGATTTTCAATCATTGATCAATCATCCGATCAAATCATGAGCCCTAATGTGTGTGACCTCATAGGTTTGAACTAAAGTCAATAGCATAAAAATAAATTTTTATACCAATCGAAGTAACCATCTAGCAATGATAGCTGACGGTCGGATAGATCGAATGTGTAGAACACCATCCTAAGAATTCATGTGGATATAGTTTTCATATAATTCATCCTCTTGATCAAAATGCTCATAAAATATCTTAAAGTTCAACTGTCAACTCTGATTAGATTGTCCATATTGTATTTTAAAATATCAAATCCATCTAAAGGATTATCCTGGCTAAGATTTTGCTATATTGAAATACAGTGATACATTCTTCTCCAACTCTTGGAGTGGTCAATTTCATCTTGATCATACACCAACTTCGTAAGTACTTGACTATGCCCAGATATCTTTTGTTACTGAATTAAAAATTTAGTTAGTCCAGTACCAAAGCACAGTGAGTTACTTATAAGTCACTAAGATGATCTCAGATCTAAGGGACACTTATACCTATATCCCATCAGAGACATCCTCGATAATAGAAAGATCTGAAGTTGGTCACGTTCAATGATGATGTACCCTTATATCTTACATGTATGTCATACCAGTATCTCTACACTCCTTGGTTAAGAAGACAACCAACCTATATGACATATAACGATCTATGCTCGATAGATGCTGTCGTCTTATTTAACAGCCTATCATTTGATCGTGAACTAATTTAAGCACTAATCGATAAATTCTTTCTTTATCAAAACTAAATAGTCCTAAGGATTTCATCACAAAAATAGAGTTCATTTAGAAGATAAAGGCTTGTAATGAAAAACATGTCAAAGTATTTTATTTATCAATGATCAATTACATATACAAAGTAGCTCAACTATTAACAAGCTAACGATTGGCTTTTAGGACACAATTCCTAATTTTTCAAAGTGGCATATACTTTCAAGGTCTATTATTATCCCATTAAATAGTGGAAAAAATATTTAAACTCTTCTGCAAAAAAAATAGTGAAAAGAAACTAGCCACAAAGAAGTATTAAGTATGAATACATTAGTGGTAGAAAAGATTTGAATCTATGTTTCCCTATCAATGAATATATAGGAGTGCAAATGTGGACTTCTCTCCTTATACTTAGGGTAGAGGAGTGGAGAAAATGTCATCTCTCCCTCTTGTCTCCTAGTTACCACATCTACCCATCCCCCTCCTAGTCAGTATAAGAAAGAGAGGAGAGAGAGGGAGAAATTATAGAGAAAACTTTTCATCTCCAAGAAACTCTCAGTGTGCCATGTCTGTTCTCTCTTCAAACTTTACCCCTACTCAAAGAAATATTACAATAATATTTTAGTTGATATTAAAAATAACTATTATTATTTTATTGTTGTGACAATATATTGAAGAACGAACTCTAGATATACTGACATAATAATGTTTATTTGATGTGGCATGACCTTGTTAATCATATCAAAGAGAACTAATCTCGGATTAGACCGATCCCTCCAGCTTGAATATGAACAGTCTCTAATGCTGTGATTGCACTAGCCTAAGATCCCCGGCACCTTTCATGCCCAAGATCATCAATGTCGGTAAGAGATCACTAGGATAACAATGCCAGCCGATAACACTAGCTCTGCAAGAGCAAGATTACCATGAGGTATTGTCCCGACATACGTGATCCTCAGAAGGACGGCCATGGCTCTTTTTAAAACAGCTATTAATCCTCCTCTATAAAGAGAGGAAAATCAAAGACTCCCAAGTAAGCCTTTGGAATATCTTAATGGGCTCTCTCTATTTTTTCTTTCACTTCTCTTTTTCTCTATTCTCGACTTTTAGTTGACTTATTTATCAGAGAATCTCTCACTGGACACTCTCGAGCAAGTGGACTTACTTGTAGGCACTATTTGGAGTTTCAACCATGTAAGCCAACCTCAATCATCCACATCTGAATATGTCTCAAACTTATCCAAGAGTTTGCAGCAACAATGTCAATTTTGTAATGATAAATTGAAATACAATAATAATGGGTTGTATAATGTACATCATTAGACTATTTCTATATAATAGGTTGTATAATGCATGCCTTTCTAACAAGCATCATAACAGGTCACCAAAGAAGGAATGCCCAAGCTCCTACTTTGCATCAGTTGGCAAATATCCTTCCAACAAATTAGATTCAAGTTTTGCGATATGAAGGAGGACACTATAAAAAATTTCTCATTATCTGTTCAAGCTTATTAATAGTAGTTCTTGAGATATCTATAATGGACAAAAAGAGCACACAGCATAGTTTTGATTGGAACTATCATAGATAATGAATTCCACTTTAGATAACATAGATTTTATTATAACTATCATAGATAATGAATTTACTTTGTCCACAAGAGATTCATAATCAGCTATAGTTAATCTTCTTCCCAAGATGGACGACAAGATACTGCCATGCATGTGTCATTATATCTATTAAGATCACGCGTAGCAGACTGGATCGATCTAGGCTTGAATTTTAATGTCATATCTCTTTGAGGCAATTAATCGAACATATCACAGGCATAAATAAATGAACACAAAAAAAGCAAGATTTACATGGTTCGGCACAAGGGGCCTACATCCATGGGGAGGAGGAGCAATCCACTATATAATCCATCCCAAAAATAGGTACAATATAGGATACAAAATATCCAAAACCAAAATCGCAAGAAAGGCAACAATATATCAAATAGAAGGCAACAAAGATCTAGTTGGATCAACCAATCTTAGTCTCGGCAATAGATTAAAGATAAGAGAATACCTGAGATGAATATTTTCTTTCTCAACTTCAACAAAAAATCAAGATGAAATACCAAAAAAAACACCATCCGAGAAATTGGGGCATTTGGCCAATAGCACAAGATGTCCGTAAAATCAAGAAGAGAAGAGAGCTTCAATAATCCTTGCACTCAAAAGAGAGAAAATAGAGAAAGGTTTGCACAGAAACCTTCGGTGAAGAACTCAAACCAAACAGGAATGAAAGACAGGAGAAATAATAAACAACAAGAATAGGAGCCGAGTCCCCAAAAGGAGAGAACATCCAAAATAAACAAAAGCAAAAGCTCCCTATTGCTTGCTATAGCTTGGTGCCAAGAGAGAGAGGTTGAAGCCTCCTTATAAAGGGAACAAACCCAGCAGCGCTCGAAGTCCATTTCGAAGAAAAAGAACACCACGGGTCAAAGAGCATATAAGGAAGAGTCAAATATATATATAGAATCCCCTTTTCGCAGAATACCCCCTCATCCTTTTATTATTTGGAGCAATATTATAATAATCCTCCTCCTTGCGACAAATATTGTACCTTTATATCAGATAAGAATTTTTTTAAAAAAAGATAACAATACTACCTCTTCCTCACCACAAGCCCCAAAGGGCATTACCATGGGCTTATACCAATCAAGTTCAGAAAATTCTTGAACTTAATTACAGGGATTGGTATAGTGAGCATATCAGCCAGATTTTGAGCAGTGTGAATTTTCTGAAATTGGACATCACCTTTTTTCACCAATTATCTAATAAAGTGATACCTGACATCTATATATTTGGTGCGTTCATGATACATCTGATCTTTGGCAAGGTGCAAGGCACTCTGACTGTCATAATAAATATCCAGACAATTCTGTTTGAGATCTAAATTCTGTACCAACCCTCTTAGCCAAATAGCTTTCTTTGCTGCCTCTGTCAATGCCATATACTCTACTTCAGTGGTAGACAAAGCGACTGTAGACTACAAAATAGCCTTCCAACTGACTGCACATCTAGAAAGATTAAACACATATCCGGTCAAAGATCTTCTCCTGTCCAAGTCACAAGCATAATCTAAATTATAAAATCCTGTGACTATACAATTACTCTATGAGGAGAATACCAATCCTAATTTAGAAGTACCTTTCAGATATCTAAGTATCCATTTTACAGCTGATCAGTGAGCCTTCTCAGGCTTATCCATGTATATGCTCACTATACTTACTATCTATAAAATATCAGATCGAGTGCAGACCATCGCATACATGATGCTGCCAACTACACTCGCATATGGTACTGTAGACATTTATCTCTCTTCATCCTCAGTCTGAGGAGAGTCTCTAACAAATAATCTAAAATGACTGGCAAAGAAAGTAGTGACTGACTTGACTGTAGACATACCAAATATGTCCAAGACTTTCTCAATATAACCATGCTGAGTAAGAAAAAATCTGTCTGACTGCCTGTCACGTATAATCTCCATCCCAAGTATCTTCTTTGCCGATCCAAGGTCCTTCATTTCAAATGTAATACTAAGCTCAACTTTTAGCTTTTGGATGACTGACATGTCCTTGGCTGCAATTAACATATCATCCATATATAATAATAAATAACAAAAGGATCAGTCTGAAAGCTGCTGGTGAAATATACAACTGTCATATGGAGATCTGCTATATTCATGATCGACCATAAATCTATCAAATTTATGATACTACTATCTTGGAGACTGCTTAAGACCATATAAAGATCTCTTAAGTAGACAAACATGATCTTCTTTATCTAGAATCTCAAAACCAGATGGTTGCTGCATATAGATCTACTCTTCTAAATCACCATGAAGAAAGGCTGTCTTAACATCTAGCTGTTTGAGCTTCAAATTTTGAAAAGCAACAAAAGCAAGTAACACACGGATGGAGGAGTGTTTGACCATAGGAGAAAATACCTTCTTATAATCAATACCCTCTCATTGACTGTAACTCTTTGCTACTAACCTGGCCTTATATCTAAAATCTTGAGGACTTGCTCCTTCCTTCCTCTTGAAGATCCATTTGCAGCCAATTGCCTTCTCATCTTTTGGTAATTTGACTAACTCTCAAGTCTGATTCTTTTCTAAAAACTATAGTTCTTCAACCATAGCCATCGTCCACTGCTCAACTCATGAACTACTAATAGCCTCTTGATATGTGGTTAGCTCATCACCAATGATATCTACAATATTCAGAGCATAATAAACTAACTCAGCACAAGCAGAATCCTCAAAGCCATACTTTTGAGGTGCTCTGATCTGACGACTGGGTCTTCAAGTGGCAATCTGATCCTGATCTTGCAATGTCATCTCCTCCTAAGTCTATATCTCTGTATCTATCTACTATTGTTGTTCATTATAAGTATCTTTATTTGATTGTTGCTATTGTAATCTAACAATCTGATCAATATCCATAATAGTCCTATCCTGCTGACCCTGATCTTGATCTCTCTGAGAAGAACTAGGCTGTTGCTACCTTGAAAAAGTGGCTATCTCATAAAATGTCACATCCCTGCTGACTAAAAATCCTTGAGATCTAGGCTCTATGCATCATAATCTATAACCCTTCACCCCATGTGTATCTAATAAATATGCATTTTTTAGCCCTGGGGTTCAATTTTTTATCTCTAACATGTGCATAAGCCAGGCTCTCAAAGATTCTGAGTACATAATAGTCTACAGGTTTTTCTGTCCACATCTCTTCCAGAGTCTTCATACTTAATGCTAATGCTGAAGATCGATTTATAATATAGCAGGCTGTGTGAGCGGCCTCTGTCCAAAAATCTCTACTTAATCTAGAACTAGATAGCATAAATCTAACTCTCTCTAATAGTATGTGGTTCATGCATTCCGCCACATCATTTTATTGAGGTGTACCTACTATTGTTTTATGTCTAATAATACCTTCTGATTTGTAAAAACTATCAAATTCTATAGAACAGAACTCTAAACCATTATCAGTCTAAAAGATTTCACCTTCCTTTCGATTTGCCTCTCGACCATGGCCTTCCACCTTTTGAATGTTTCAAATACATCACTCTTATTACTAATGGTGTATATCCAGACTTTTCGGAAGTAATCATCTATAAAAGTAAATACATATGTAGATCCACCATTAGATGTAATTGGGGCAAGTCCCCATAGGTCAGAATGAATATAATCTAATATTTCTTTAGTCCTATGCACGCCTATAGTGAAGCTGACTCTATGTTATTTTTTAAATATATAATGCTCACAAAATTCAAGTGCATCAATCTTCTGACCATTCAGTAGACCACATCTGCTTAGCTCCTGTAAACCTTTATCTGAGATGTATCCTAGTCTCTGATGCCATAAATGTGTCAAGCGCTCAATTGAAGACTGTACAGCTGATGCTTGTCCAACAACCATACTGTCATCCAGGTAGTAAAGAGTGCCACTCAATTTACCTCTTAACAGAGTTAATACTTCTTTATTGATAGTTAAAGATCCTCTACCTCATCTGCCCTCGTAACCTGCTCTATCAAAAGCATGTACAGAGAGAAGGTTCCTTTTTAATTTAGGAATATATCTGACATCATCCAATGTCACCACAGTATTTGAATTAGATTTAATTTGGATTGTACCAATACTTTCTATATTATAAATACCATCATCCTCAAGAAGAATGGTACCATCTGCACAAGATCTAAAGGAAGAGAACCATTCCTTATGGGGTGTCATATGGAAGGATGCTCCAGAATCTATAATCCAAGTATCAGCATGACTAACACTGCAAGCAACTATAAATACTGTATCATCTGGTATACTGCTATGACCTCCCGAAGTAACTGCAATAGCTATTTCTGAGACTGTTCCTTTATCTTTTTATTTCTTCTTCTTTTTAGATTGTAGAAGTCTATATTCTGATTTTCAATGGCCTGACTTTTTGCAATAGTGACAAATACCTGATCTTTTAGATCTAGAATTTGATCTATTTTTGGACTTACTTCTATCCTGTCCATCCTTTTTCTATTCATAATAGTAAGATCTTAAGCCAAAGTCTGAGCCTGATGCTGAAGCTGTACTTTTAACTAAGCTCATTGGATAATAAAGTAGCTTCTACCTCTTCAAGACTTATAGTTTCTCTTTCATAAAGCATGGTAGTGGTAATATGCTCAAAAGACTTAGGCAAAAAGTAAATTAAAATTAAAGCCTTATCTTCTTCATCTACATCGACACTAATATTTGCTAGATCAAGCAAGAGCTTATTATACTCATCCAAGTGATTCTTAAGTGGAGTTCCTTCTGCCATACGAAATATGTGTAATTTTCTCGTCAAATATAATCTATTGGTTAGAAATTTTGTCATGTATAAACAGTCTAATTTTTTCCATACACCTTTGACTATATCTAAATCTACAACATTGCATAGGACTTTATCACTCAAACCTAAAAATAGGGTTCCTAGGGCTCTCTCATTAATTTCTTCTTTAGCGGCCTCATTATCTCTCAAGATTGCATCCATGCCCTTAAGGACTTTTACTATGCCTTTTTTAACCAATAAGTATTTCATTCTTACCTTCCATAGTGAAAAGTCTTCGGTGCCATCAAAGACGGCCACTTCATGCCTGATGGTGGTGGTGTGGAAAGCAGATGCCGAATCATTAGCCATTAAAAAAATATGTTGCTTGTTATCCACCATCCGAGTGCTTTGATACCAATTATTGAGATCATGCACAGCGGACTGGATCGATCTAGGCTTGAATTTTAATATTGTATCTCTTTGAGATAATTAATCGAACACATCATAGGCATAAATAAATGAATACAAAAAAAGCAAGATTTATATGGTTCAGCATAAGAGGCCTACATCCATGGGAAGGAGGAGCAATCCACTATATAATCCATCCCAAAAATAGGTACAATATAGGATACAAAATACCCAAAACCAAAATTACAAGGAAGGCAACAATATATCAAATAGAAGGCAACAAAGATCCAGTTGGATCAACCAATCTCAATCTCGACAATAAATCAAAGGTAAGAGAATACCTAAGATGAAGATTTTCTTTCTCAACTTCAGCAAAAAATCAAGATGAAATACAAAAAAAACACCATCCAAGAAACCAAGGCATTTGGCCAATAGCACAAGGCGTCCGTAAAATCGAGAAGAGAAGAGAGCTTCATTAATCTTTGCACCCAAAAGAGAGAGAATAGAGAAAGATTTACATAGAAGCCGTCGGTGAAGAACTCAAACCGAATTGGGATGGAACACAGGAGAAACAATAAACAACAGGAACAGGAACAGGAGCTAAGTCCCTAAAAGGAGAGAACATCCAAAATAAATAAAAGTAAAAGCTCCCTATTACTTGCTATAGCTTGGTGCCAAGAGAGAGAGAGAAGCTGAGAACTCCTTATAAAGAAAACAAACCCAGCGGCGCTTGGAGACCATTTCGAAGAAGAAGAACACCATGGGTCAAAGAGCATATAATATATATATATATATATATATATATATATATATATATAATCCCCTTTTTGCAGAAAACCCCCTCATCCTTTTATTATTTGGAGCAATATTATAACAATATTTGGAAATGTAAAGAGCACCCTTGATCTATTATTGTTTGAGATTGCTATATATGAATCTTAGGGAACTTACTAAGATGCACTACTCTCTGCCAAGAGGCCAAATAGTAGTCTTGAACGGTCAGCTAAAGGATTTGTGGATTGGACAGAGTTGCTCTAGCTACGAGGATGCAGTTACCGCAAATGGTAAATGTGAGATGGAGCTAGCTGAGGGTGCTAGGTGATGTGCAATTAATTGATCATAAAGAGGAAGATTTAATATTTTTGAGAACACATCGGCACCCATGATGAATAAATAGGATGATAGAGGGCAACCTTGTCTTGTAGCCAAAGAGGAACTAGAGATTGCTATTGGATTGCCATTGATTTAGGAGAGAAAAAGAAGGTTTATGAATGCATTTAAGAATCTATCCAATCCAATTGTTAGGAAAGCCATGAGAGAGGCAATAGCAAAATCTCAACTAATTTGATTATAAGCATGCTCCGTATGAGTTTGATAGCTATTAGATTATATAGTCTATAATAGCAAGAGGTGTCAGACCTAACCTAGCAACTGGATTGAACTGTGTAACCGGACCAATATCTAGAAGCGTTCATGAGTCGGAAGCCTAAAGCATTTCAAATAGACTTGGGCATGGATTTTAAGCCCAACACGCTAGGCTAGGCTTGAACATGAGCCCATTTATTAGACAAGTCAGACTCCAACTCTAGATATAACATATGGAAAATACTTTATGCATCATAGGCGGTGTAGCCCCGTGTGCACCACCCATGGTAATTGGCTCACGCGTGGGGCTGGAGTGTGGCGTCTAAAAAAAAAATTCTTTCGGCCCCATGCATAAGCCAATCACTATGGGCAATGCGCACAAGTGCACCATCCACGGTGCACAAAGAATTTTCCTATAACATATATTATATGCATACCTTAGGCCAACCCATAGTCCATAAATGAATTAGTGACCTTATATATATATATATATATATATATATATATATATATATATATATATATATATATATATATATATATATATATATATATATATATATATATATATATATATATATATATATAGCTTTTTTGGAAAAAATATATTTTTGTACCATTAACTTTTATGTTACTAGCAATCGAGTGAATGAATTTTGGGGTGTGGCAATTTAATCAACAATTTTGACAAATCATGCAATTTAGTCAACAAGCTTGATAAATCATGCCAAATCAAAAAATTATATTGATGGAGGTCAATGTTATTTGCTCTTTAGCATCACGTGACTACATATAATTACTTTTAAATTTGCTGATATAGCATCTTAAGGATTAAATGAGAGCCACGGTGGATACCATCGCCGACATGATATCCTCCTTCCTATGGGGACTGGTGGGGGTAGAGTAGAGAGCCCTTAATGAGTCAAGGCTTTAGTGAAGGAGGTAGCTCATGGCAATGATGTGGTCCTTTGCTGGGTTGGCCAGTGGTGACGCCCACTAGAAGTTCCATGAGAAGCTTATGTGTTGATGGAGCAACTCCTCCATGGATATCTACCATCTAGTATAGTGGATCCCTTGATAGCATCACCATAGAGGTCATGGGCCCATCATCCATTTCATGCATCTATATGATATACACCAAAATGCACTCCTTCATCAATCCTTGGCACTCGTACTTTCTCCTGCTTAATCTACCTCCCACCCTTACTCTCCAATGCTACTGTGATCGTCACTATATTGCCACCACTAAATACGTTTGCTAACACATCCTCAAATTCAAAAGGAACCTAAAAATGCCCCAAATTAGAACCAATCCCCATCTAATAGCCCATCTATCCACCACAATTCTTCTAGAAAATGGATACCAACACTCATGAGATGGCTATTTAGTGTCCTAAAAGCTTATGCTTCAAGCACAATTAGGTTACCACTCCTACTAGATTAGATTTTCTTCTCTTTGATCAACAATGTCGATGCCATTTAAAATTTAATATCATTTAAATTTAAGCAAATTTAAAAGTTTTGTAACCCACAGGTCATGTCAGTAAATGTCAAAATCATGCATGATTACATGATATTAAAGAGCAAACAAGCTTGAGCTCTATCAATATAATTTTTTTGATTTGGCATGATTTGTTAAATTTATTGACTAAATTGTATAATTTGTTAAGATTATTGATTAAATTGCTACATCTCTAGGTCATTCACTCGATTGCTAGTAGTATAAAGATTCACAGTATAGAAAAATATTTTTTTAAGCCTTTTTTCATGCATCAACTAATCATAAACACAAGTTCATGGACTTGCCAATCCATTGCAAATATTAAATCTTTATAAGTATTTTTTCTATATATTTTAAACTAAGGAAGCAAAAGACATCTGGAAGTCTGGCTTGGCCTGAACCTGGCCTTGCCCTTCCCATTTTCAAAATAACCCTCAGTGTTGCTCGTCTGGTGCAAAGGTTGGGCGGCACTGCAATTCTAGAAGCGAGGAGATGAGCAGGAGCGCGTTGAATGAGTTTAAGGCATAGGTGCCCATCGAGTGAAGCCTGTGGCTATACATCACTCTGGTGTATGGTCTCCTAAAATCCTGCCGCCTCTACCACCGCACCCTCGATGCCATGTGCCTCCATCGTTGCAATCACACCGTCCTCCACCGCACCACCCCCTCCCTCCTTGGCATGCTCAACCAAGTCTTCTCTTCTCCCTTTTTTTCTTTTTTTTTTCTTTACCCCTCCTCATCTTCTCTCCCTTTCAAATACCCAAACTTTTCAAAAAAAAAAAAAGCAAATGTCCAGCCTTTTTTTTGTCATGTTTGAGTACGGAGGATGAAATTGATTTATTAAAGAAAATTAGTAAAATTAGTATCGGGGTCAACTTACTCCATCTTATTTGATTTGTTATGCTTCAGTTTTTTTGAAAAATTTTGATTTATTTTCTCTTGATTGTGGCATTATAGGTGAAGAGACTGGTGGTGGTGGACACCAGATTAAAAGGGTTGTGTGCTCCATAGCAAAGGACAGGGCTTCTAGACTAGATGGCTTTCCACCACTCTTCTTTAAGAGATATTGGGTGATTGTGAGGAAGGAGGTAACTAAGGCTATCCAATTTTTCTTCACATCAGAATTGATGCCTAAGGTATGAAAGTGGACCTTCAGTGTTCTTATCCCTAAAAGACAGGATGCCTCGGAACCGAGTTACTTCAAGCCCATTAGCCTATGCACAACTCTTTACAAGATCTGTGCAAAGATCATAGTTGAGAGATTGAAGCCCATCCTCCCTCATTTGATCAGTGTTGAGCAGTGGGTGTTTGTGGGTGGCCGAAGTATTTTGGATAATGTGATGATCGCACTGGAGTTTTGGCATGACCTTTATAGAGCCCTGGCCCAGCATTGCCTCATGGCCATTAAGCTTAATATGGAGAGGGCGTATGATCAAATGAGCTGTTGATTTCTCATTCACACTTTGAAGAACTTTGAAGAGCTTCGACTTCCACCTGAGTTGGATTCGATGGATCAAGGACTGCATGGGATCTCCATCTTTTGCCATTCTGGTTAATGGCATCCCGACCAAGTATTTTTAGTCTATCATGGGCCTGCGCCAAGGTTGTTCTCTATCCTCATATCTTTTTATATTGTGCATTGATGCTCTCTCTAGGGCCCTACAAGCCACCATCCTAGAGTAGACCTTGGATCCCTATGTGCCGAACCCAGGAGATATGATGTTCTAGCATCTTTTATTTATAGATGATTGTCTATTGGTGGGGTGGGTGTCTGTTCAGAATGCTGACTCATTCAAAAGGATCCTAGAGAGATATTGCAGTGCTATGGGGTAGAAGATGAACTTTCTTGAATCAACCTTATACTTCAGTCTATAGACCAAGATCCAGCTGTGGCAGATTATCAGGGCATCACTGGGGATTGCTGAGCAGATAGGAGTATGTCACTACCTGGGTGTGCCCATCACGAGATGGAGATATTGGAGAGCAGATTGCTCTGGACTGGAGGAGTCTATCTAGAGACATCTAGAGGGCTGGCAGATCATATGCTTATCCATGATGGGTAGGGTTACTTTGGTGAGATCAGTGCTGAGTTCGGTTCCTATCCATCTGATGTCCAATACCATCATTTCGAGAGCAATGGTGACAAAAGTCAAGCAGTGGTTTAGGCACTTCCTATGGGGATCACATCAGGATGGAGATGGAGTTCACCTACTAGCCTGGGATGTAGTATGTCAGCCAGTTGGTGTGGGGGGATTGGACATTCAATCCCTTATGGTGAGATAGGAGGTCCTAATTGCTCAGCATGGGGCCAGACTCCTACTTTAGCTAACCTACATCTGGAGTGAGGTGATCAGAGCTAGATATGATGACTTTGACACTCATGCTGGTTGAAAGGATTTTTTTATGTGAAAGGGGTTCTATCTGCAAGCTCAGATGATTCATGACCAGATCAGATGGATTATGGGGGATGGATGGGATATCGATCTTATTCGTGATCCTTAGATTGTTGATATGTCAATGGATCGCTGGCCGACCTACATCAGCATGGAGACTTCAGACTCGATGTGGGTTGTAGATCTCCTCTAGCTTGGAGGGGGTGGTTGGTGAGTTGATGTGGTATCCTAGCTTTTTGATTTAGCACTTGCAAAGAGAGTCCTGGCCACTATTGTCCCTATCTTCGGTGGTCCAAATGTCAGAGTCTTGAGCTTGGCTGGCACTTCGAGGGCCAGGATGAGAGATCTCTATAAAGTGTTCCTTGGGGAGGCAATCAAGAGGATGGATGTAGATCTGGAGGCTTCATGTCCACCCTAAGATCCATCTCTTTCTCTGGAAGGTGGTCTGGTGCCAACTTCTGACCAGGACTATCTTGTGCGCTAGGGGTATGGGCATTCTTTTGCCATGATGAGAGACCTCTATAAGGTGTTCCATGGAAAGGCAGTCAAGAGGATGGAAGTAGCATGGATCTAGAGGCTTCGTGTCCACCCCAGGGTTCATCTCTTTCTTTAGAAGGTGGTCTGGCACCAACTTCCAACCAAGATGATTTTGCATGCTAGGGATATGGACATTCCTTTGTCTTGCCCAAGTGGATGTACTAATGATGATTTGCTAGACCACGCATTATTTTTGTGTCCGCAAGTCCAACATGTTTGGACTCTAGTGAGACTCTCCCAAGTGGCGAGTGACTACAAAGCCAGCATAGCATTTTTTGGAGGTCATTCAAGGGAGCTTGCAGGGTGACTCTTCTAGGAGTTTGGGGCTCAAAGCAATGTACATTGCTTATCATATTTGGCTTGCTAGGAACAGGGGTACCTTTGAGGCATCTAGGTAGTCGGTGAGATTTACCCTAGAGAGGGCATGGGTGCAAGCTCGGAAGATCATGGATGTGCTATTGTTTGACTTAACTTCAATTACTTGGGACTAGGGTTGTGATAGGAATGCGATGTTGTCGTTAAGACATCGTGTTTATCAGTTTAATCCAACTTCTTAAAATAATTAAAAATGCATAGATAGCGATGAGTCGGGTCGAATCCACAGGGAAGATAGTATTTTAGATTTGAAATCTTTGATTTTTTTAAAAAAAAAAAGAAGAGTTTTGGGATCAAAAGTGAAGTCGGAAAATTAAAAAAATGAAAATTAAAAGGTGCAGGAATTTAAACTTGGTACTAAGATCTACTAGTTAGATCTTAGCATCTACTTGCAAAGCAATAATTTAAAGTGTAGAAATTAAATTGCAATAAAAAGTAAGAAATTAAAGTGCAAAAAATAAAATTTTTATTAATTAAAATTTTAAAATTTAAATACATAGAATTTAAAAAGAATAAAATAGCATGATCTCTGATCTTGGATCAGCATTGGCAGAAAGATGGTGTAAAAGCTCGGCTCTTCTTCTCAACATCCATTGCTTCGAAGTAGCCTTTAACCCATAGCCTGGCTTCACCCTGTACCAAAGTTTCACCTTGATCGGAGATATTGATTTTTGGAGGCCTGGGGTCCTTTTTATAGAGCTAGGAGGGCTGGAAAATTTGCTTCTGGGCAATGTGGGACTAATGGCCTTTGTAATCATCAAAATTTGAATAAAATTCGAATTAAAATAGCTCTAATACATCTCTGATAAATTTGATAAAATCCAACCATTCAATAGAAATCCAACGGTCCAAAAATCATCAAAATCGGATGCAGATCAGCTCAGATTAGGTTGGATTAAATTCTGACCGTTGGATCGCGCTTGATGGAGGAAATCTGGCCGCAAATCACGCGCCTGAGAGTTTGATCGCCATCGGGAGCTTTCTGGACCGTCGAATCATCGCCTGGATCGAGCACTACTGTCCGATGGTGATCCGCATGATGGCTGCAGCTGGATCAAATTCGGAAGCAATCATAGCCATCCGATCCTGACCGCAAACAACCACATCCGTCCGATCGCGCAATAACTGTTTCCATGGACCGCATGGACCGGCCGCACCGCACGCCGCAACCAATCAGCGGCTCTGTTGCCGAGTGAAAAAGACTAAATTATCCTTGTGAGCTGCGATAAATTTCTGTAGACCCTTTAGGGGTCTAGGTCCACCAAGTGACAAGCTCTGATTCGCCGGATTTTGCTGAGCTGGCGGTCCACGCCTGGATCGTGGACCGACTGATGGCTTCAACAGCTGAGTCGGCTTTGATGGCTTGGCTTGGCTTGGTGCCTCGGCTTGCGGAGCCGGCTGAGCCGTTTTCTTTTTTTATTTAATTTTTATTTATTTTATATTTTTTAAAAATTTATATCTTTTCCATTTTAGCTCCGTTTTACTTGAAATTTATTTCGTTGTGATCAAAAAAATGAGCTCTTTCTATTGATAATAAAATTTTATTTTTTAATTTTTATTATTTTTTTATTATTTTTTAATTAATTTTTTAATTAATAAAAATATAATTTTTAAAAAAATTATATATAAATTGATTAATAATTTTTAAAAATTAATATAAATTAATTAATAAATTAATATTTTTATTGGTGAATTTATGATGCTTATCACACCCCCCAACTTAAGCTTTGCTCGTCCTCGAGTAAAGAAAGAATTTAGTTTTAAATACCTTTTAACTTTAGAGTTTCGAATTTTACCTAAGCAATTTTCAAAATAGCCATTGATATTCAGTAGAGCTTAAATGAGACATATCATTGGAGTATTAATACTTATCAATAGAAAAATTAAGTAAAAAAAATATTAAATCTTTTAGAACTTTTTCTAAATTATTCCACTTTTATCTCTGATTTATCTAAACTTTCATATAGGCAGGTGTATTGCTACTTCCGTCCTTCATTTATTGATTTTTATTTTTACATTACCCACTTTTTGATGCGAATATCATTGCTTACTTAGGCAACGGGATCCGGTTACTTGGTGGAAAACCAATATTTCTTCTTTTTTTTTTTAACGTTGTACCACTATTGAGTGTCTTAACTCCTTAAGCTTTCTATTTGATCCATGTAACGAGTCTTGGGCCAATGACTCCCAAACCAGTTGGCTTTAGGGCACTAGGTATAGAATACCCCTCGGGCTTACTAGCTCGAATCAAATAGGCTATGAGTTAAGACAAGCTTTACAACGAGCTTCTTTGCCCTTTTCACCTTTTGATGCGAAACTCAATGCTTGCTTAGGCAAAGAGGCCCGGTTACTCAGTGAAAAGTACTTGAAAACTATTTTATTAAAATAAATTTTTATATGAAGAAACGTATAGTTACCCTACACAAGCCTATAAAAAGTAGACTTTTCTTTGATGCTAGTAGAAATAATTAGAAATGCTCCAAGAAAAAAAATTTTATGTTCTAGACTTAACTCTTTATTGAATTTTCTTAATACTTGATTCCTCAATATCTCACAGATTCTCTGATCTATGCATTAATTTTTTTTTAAAAATGCTTAGTTTAATTCAATTCTTAAGCATAATTAGGTGTCTAAATACTAAATACTAACTTTTTCGAGGACTTAAATTTTTTTTAAAAAAAATTTATTTTTCTCTCTTCCTAACTTAATCGACATTGTCCTCAATGGAGAAGAAAAAATAAAGGATGTAATAAAGAACATGAAAGAATACACCTAACTCAGTATATTTTTAGTCCAGCACATGCCTTTGAAAATTTGAGCTCTTCCTCCAACTTATTCAAATTATCCTAAAAAAAAAATAAAATAAAAAGATAAATTTGATAAAAACTAAATATTGGGTTACCTTCCAATAAGTGCTAAGTTTACCGTCTTCAGTCAGACACAATGTAGCTCACTATCCTATGTCGAATATTGGATTGACAAATTCCAATGATTTTGGATTGCCAATCTCAGAAAGTTGATTTATAATCCCATTATTGATATATTCATTATTAATTTTAGGGATATAATTTATGATTCCATTCTTAGACCCATGTTTATTAAGAATTACTCCTATTTATTCTTCTAAAATGCTCATGAATGGAGTTTTTGTATTAGGAGTTAAGTTTGATTCAATGGGTGTTGGAATGGTGACTAAAGGCGATTTTAATTCTGGAGGTAAATTAATGTGATCTTGTTTAAACAACTCCATTGATATTTCATTACATGCCTTTTGATTTTTATAAGAAGAATCAGCTTCTAGGATTGAAGGAATAGGACATTAGGTTTATAAGTCTCGGGTAAATCATCTATTCTTTTTTCCCTTATTTCTATCTCATTTAAACTAGAACTAGCATCAGTACTAATTCCTGGCTTTGGTTCTTCTATGTGGTTAGTCTCAGTACTAACCAGTTCCTCGAAATTTTTATTTTGGCTAGCATCAATACTAGCCTCTCTCACCTGGTCTTGGTATGGATCCATAAGAATCCTATAGCTTTTAAGTTCAGGAATTACTTTGGCATTCTCAAATTGGAGATTCTTAGATGAAACATTAGATTGATAATTTAATCCAGGTGGTTGGTGGTCATTAGGTGGGTTGTTTGAAATTGATAGGTTCGGTAGTTGATCTAGTTCTCTCCTCATGTTAGACTCAACTAATTGTCCTATTTGAGCTTCTAGTCTGGCGATAGATTGTTGTTGAGTTAGAATTAATTGTTGAAGTTGGTTAAATCTATCATCAGCTAGATTGGTCTATTGAGGAGGTGGGTATGAAGGCTGATTATAATATGATGGCTGGTTAAACTGACTAGGCTGACCATTATTATAGGCATAATTTTGATAATTTTGCTCAAGTAAAATTTGGGTCTGAACCTGAGTCTGTTGGGATATCCAAGAAAAATTAAAGTTACTCTAATCTGAATTATATGAATTTAAAAATGGGTCATTAATCAATTTGGAGTATCCTTGAGTAGCTTGAACTTATTCTTGGATAAAATATGAAAACTATGCAGTCATAGGATATTCACTTACATGATGGGTTGGACTAGCACAGATTGAATAATTCTCCTGATAATTAGAAGATGATGTGAATTATGCAGGAGATTGTTGACCTAGGGTTAGGAGTTGATCTATTTTCTGAGCAAGAAGGTCAACTTTATCTAATTTTTGGACTATTAGATTCATATTAGCCATTTGATTATTATGTTTAATGTGAATCAACCATTCAATTAAGTTCAACTAAATCAGAAAAAGTGATTTCCTACCATGCATGTATTAGTGTAACCCTAATGTATGGTTCAAAAAAAAATTTAGAATATTTTTTTTATTATTTTTATTTTATTATAAATTAATTTTTTATTTATAAATTTTAATTTAATTTAATTATTATTTTTAATATTTTTTTAGTTAGTTTAATTTAATTTTTATTTTATTTTATTTTTAAAGGAGTAAGAAGAGAAAGAAAGAAGAGTTCTAAAGAAGAGGTCCTAAGGAGTCCTAGAATTAAGAAGAAAAAGAAAGAGAAGAATTAGGTTTAATTAGGTTTGATGTTGGTAAGCAATCAAATTGATCAATCAATCCTGACTAAGGGTTATCCTAGATCTAGACAGCTCCTAACTGTCCAAGGTCACCTTCAAGCCCTCCAAGTGTAGGATTAGCCAATCAACTAGCCAGGTAAGTATAAGGTCGGTGGGAGTCCTCCCGTTGCTTGCCTTAGACACCAATTGTGCTTGGCCAGGTAAGCGAATGGAACCAATTAAAAACCACCTTCCTTTGGGCTCAGTCGTCCCTGAACCACTTTCCTAGACACCAGTCAAATTGACTTATCCTAACCCTGTTTAACTCTTAGGATTCCTTGTCCTATTGAGCTCGAATTCCTAGGGTTGATGTCTAATTGATTTTAATTTAAAGGCTTAGGTAGGGTCAATGCAGGATGTTGGTTGGTTGTTTGTGGACTAAGGAAGGGTGATCAAATCCCCACCTTATCTTATTTAATTGGGTATTGCCCTTAATTTGATTTAATATGATATGCAAAAAAATTCAATCAAAGGGTTCTATGCAATTTAAACTAGATGCATGTAACTAATTATATTCTGAAAGGCTTACCTTGCCTCCAGCAATCACCAAAAAAATAAAAATAAAAATAAAGATAAAAATAAAACTAATATGATGCATGCTCTAAGCAGTTAGGATTTCTAATCTTATCATGAGGCTTTTAATTAGGTTTAAATGAATATTTTTTTAAATTAATTTAAAAATAAAATAAATAAATAAATAAATAAAAAGGAAAGAGGACTAGGGTTAGGATTGATCTCACCAAAATTTGATGCTTTCTTCATTTTCTTTTTTTTTCTACAAAATAAATAAAAAAAATTGGTAAGCAATATTAAAAAAAATTAATTTACAAAAAAAAAAATTAAAGAAATCAAAAAAAAAATAGCATCTATTCCTTCCCCAGCAACGGCACCAAAAACATGATAGGAACGCGATGTTGTCGTTAAGACACCGTGTTTATCAGTTTAATCTGACTTCTTAAAATAATTAAAAATGCGTAGATAGCGGTGAGTCGGGTCGAATCCACAGGAAAGATAGTATTTTAGATTTAAAATCTTTAATTTTTAAAAGAAAAAGAAAAAAAGAAGAGTTTTGGGATCAAAAGTGAAGTCGGAAAATAAAAAAAAATGAAAATTAAAAGGTGCAGGAATTTAAACTTGGTACTAAGATCTACTAGTTAGATCTTAGCATCTACTTGCAAAGCAATAATTTAAAGTGCAAAAATTAAATTGCAATAAAAATAAAAAGTAAGAAATTAAAGTGCAAAAAATAAAATTTTTATTAATTAAAATTTTAAAATTTAAATACATAGAATTTAAAAAGAATAAAATAGCCTGATCTCTGATCTTGGATCGGCATTGGCAGAAAGATGGTGTAGAAGCTCGGCTCTTCTTCTCGGCATCCGTTGCTTCGAAGCAGCCTTTAACCCATAGCCTGGCTTCACCCTGTACCAAAGCTTCACCTTGATCGGAGATATTGATTTTTAGAGGCCTGGGGTCCTTTTTATAGAGCTAGGAGGGCTGGAAAATTTGCTTCTGGGCAATGTGGGACTAATAGCCTTTGTAATCATCAAAATTTGAATAAAATTTGAATTAAAATAGCTCTAATACATCTCTGATAAATTTGATAAAATCCAGTCGTTCAATAGGAATCCAACGGTCAAAAATCATCAAAATCGGATGCACATCAGCTCAGATCGGGTCGGATTAAATTCTGGCCGTTGGATCGTGCTTGATGGAGGAAATCTGGCCGCAAATCATGCATCGGCCGTCGGGAGATTTCTGGACCGTCGGATCATCGCCTGGATCGAGTGCTGCCATCCGATGGTGATCCGCGTGATGGCTGTAGCTGGATCAAATCCGGAAGCAACCACAGCCGTCCGATCCTGACCGCAAACAACCACATCCGTCCGATCGCGCAATCACTATTTCCATGGACCACATGGACCGACCGCACCGCATGCCGCAACCAATCAGCGCCTCTGTTGCCGAGCGAAAAGACTAAATTACCCTTATGAGCCGCGATAAATTTTTGTAGACCCTTTAAGGGTCTAGGTCCACCACGTGGCAAGCTCTGATTCGCCGGAGTTTGCTGAGCTGGCGGTCCATGCCTGGATCGTGGACCAGCTGATGGCTTTAATGGCTGAGTCAGCTTTGATGGCTTGGCTTGGCTTGGTGGCTTGGCTTGCGGAGCCGGCTGAGCCGTTTTCTTTTTTTATTTAATTTTTATTTATTTTATATTTTTTAAAAATTCATATCTTTTCCATTTTAGCTCTGTTTTACTTAAAATTTATTTTGTTGTGATCAAAAAAATGAGTTCTTTCTATTGATAATAAAATTTTATTTTTTTTAATTTTTATTATTTTTTTTATTATTTTTTAATTAATTTTTTAATTAATAAAAATATGAATTTTTTAAAAATTATATATAAATTGATTAATAATTTTTAAAAATTAATATAAATTAATTAATAAATTGATACTTTTATTGGTGAATTTATGATTCTTATTAGGTTGCAAACAAATCGAGCTACTCGTGAGCTACTCGAGCTTGACTCGAGTTCAAACTCGACTCGACTCAATTATTATCGAGTTCGAGTCAAGCTCGAGTAGCTTTTCGAGTCGAGCTTGAGTAGCAGGATACTCAGCTCGAAAGCTCATAAGCTTACTCAAATGTATATATATTTTTAATAATATTATTTTTATTTATAATATATATTATTAACAAAATAAAGCTCAAACTCGAGCTCAAGTATAACTCAATTCATATTTGAGTTGAGTCAAGTCAATCTCGAGCTTTATCTATTTTTCATCAAGCCAAGTTCGAGCTTGGAATATTAAAGCTCGGTCGAGCTCGAGCCGAGTTTTGAGTCCTGAGTATTTTGAGTCTAATTGAGCTTGAGCTTTTAAGTACTCGACTCAACTCGGCTCGATTACACCCCTACTTGGGACACCTGGAACTCTCCTGCTACTCAAGTAACGATCCATGTGGTGTTTATTACTTGGGAGCCCCCCTTGATTTTTCTTAAGATCAACTTTTATGGCAGTGTGAGAGACTCTAGAGGTGGTGCTGGTTTCATCATCCGCAGTCCTAATTCTAGGCTTGTGGCAGCCAATGGATGTCACTTCCTAGATAATACCATCCTTGCAGCAAAGTTGTGAGCGGCATGGGCTGGTATATCATTTGCGAGGCTACAACTATAGATAGAGAGGTTGGTGGTGGAGGGTGTTTCAGCTATGGTTATTGATTGGCTACAGAGCAATGGGCCAGGGTTGTTCACCCCCTTCCCAGTGATACTTGGCACCTTCTATAGGGATGCTCCTTGATTGATATTAGACACATCTACCATGAGGCCAATAGTGCGGCCGACTGAGTGGCCTTCTTTGTGATGGAGCACACTAGAGGGACTATATGGACTGAGATGGATGAGATGCCTCAGGCATTTTGAGATATTCTTCTTTTTGATTTTTTTTTGGCTATGTTCATATTCATAATGTATGAGTGCTTCATTGTACCTATATATATATATATATTAGATGAATATTAAATAAGTAAAATGATGAATGTTATTGAATTATTATCTCTAAAGGGATAACAACAACATAACAAGCATTATTGAAGACCCATTATCTATATATGCTACAAAATAGGTAATCAAAATTCACAATAATGGTCATTGCACCAATAAGTTACCCACTTCAAACCTAAGGTTTACTTTAATAAGTTATCCACTTCCAAGTTGATAGGTGACTTGAGAAAGCAATAATCAACAATCTTAATTTTGTTTTCTAAATAGTTAGATATAGTTATGTTGCTTTTATTATTCTAAATAATGGTCAGATATGAGTATCAACTTGTTATCCAAAGAATTAATTTTGATGATTACAAAATATTTGAGAGAAGTACTAATGATTTTTTATGTGGAAAAAGATCAATTGTGCATTTCAGATTTCATAAGAATTTTCAAGTTCATTTAAGAAAGTTGAAGAAGAATAAAATCATAATTTCACCAAGTTGTAGATCAAGAAAATATGTTTTGGAAGTCTCAAGTGTAAGTGGAAAAGAATTTTGATCTTTTGGAGATAATTTCATATTTTTTGGATGTCAAAATTGAAAGAAAATCAAGTTTTAGCAAAAGGGTCAACCCTAGGAACGATCCTTAGGTCATCTTCTTTTGAAAAGGGCAGCTTGGCATGCTGTTTTTGAGTGGCACATAAAAAGGGTCGACCCTTGCTGTTCTGCCATCTAAAAAATGCAGAAACTAGCCTTTTCTTTTTTTTTGTCATAGGGGACGACCCTAGGATCATCCCCTGGGGTCGATCCCTGTGATGAAAATTAACTTCCATAACGACTAGTTTTTCTACCCATTTTTAGTACATTAAATGTTTAATAAATACTCTCCAGTGGCTCTAAATAGCTACTAATTATTCTTTAGCTTTGATTGAAGGTTTAAAAGGCATTCAAAAGAAAGGAAAGCACATTGAAAGTAATTTTCACTCAAATTTGTGAGCTCCATTGAATACCTAAGAAAAAAAGAAAAAAAGAGAGGAATCAAGCTTCAAAATCAAAATGCTTTCAAGAGAAACTATCTCCATCATCTTCCACATTCTCTCAAGCATCAAGAAGAGAAGTTGAAGTATCATTTGAGCAATCCAACAACAACTTCTTCAAACTACAAAGAGTTCTACTTTTTATTTTTTATTTTATGCTAAAATTTATTCTTGTATTTTTTATTTTTTTACAAGTTCCTTTGAAAAAAAGAAATTTAAAAATTAAATTGGTCTAAGCCTGTAATTGGATGTTGTAAAGATTGTAGTTGGTACTTCCATTGAAAACCAATCAGGTTGTTAATGAGTCCAAAAAACTAACGATATTTGATTTTGGTTGGTGAGCCTGAAAAATTAATCAGATTTTGTTTGTAAGCCTAGAAAAATAGACACACTATAATTAAGAAAAGATTATAGTAAAAATCTCAAGAAAAACTTGGAGAGTGAATGTAGGAGCATGTTGCTCTGAACCACTATAAAACTTTGAGGGTTTATAATTGTATTCTTCACTTTCTTGCTTTACTTTTTTTTTACTTCTTGCTTTATTTGTATTACTACTTATTTAGCTTAGCAATAATTCTTGCATAGTTTCATACACATTTGATTTCACTACATACACTATAAAATCATATCAAACTAAATTAATTTAAGTAAAGCACATATTTATTTAGAATTAAATTTTGGGCTAAAGTTTTATAAATCTAATTCACTCCTCCCCTCTTGGGTTGCTACTTCTGGATAACAAGTGGTATCAAAGTAGGTGCTCTGTTATTAATTATTGACCTAACCATCAAGGGCAAAAGATCAAATGGCAATCTCAAGTGGTGTTTCTTTTATTAAGGACCAATCCATTTCTAGACCACCACTATTTGATGGCACCAACTATACTTTTTAGAAAATTAAAATGAGAATCTTCATACAAGCTCTATACTATAATTTATGAAAAATCATAACTAGAGAACCTCACACACCCATAACAATAGTAAATGGTATAACTCTTTCCAAGCCGAAAATGAAATGGAATTAATTTAATAAAAAGATGGCTCAATTGAATGCAAAAGCCATCAATGTACTTTATTGTTCCGTAGATGTGCATGAGTTTAATAGAATATCTTCTTGCACTTTAGCTAAAGAAATTTAGGATATGTTAGAAATAACTCATGAAGAAACAAGTCAAGTCAAAGAATCTAAAATTAACTTACTTGTTCACAAATATGAAATATTCAAAATAAAGAAACATGAGTCTATTTTCGATATGTTCATCAAATTTACTGAAATTATAAATATTCTTAATGGCCTAGGCAAAACTTATTCTAGCTATGATCTTGTTTGCAAGGTGCTTAGGTCTTTGCCTAAAGAATGAAAAGCTAAGATGACGATAATACAAGAAGCGAAGGATCTCAACAAGCTATCCCTTGAAGAGCTCATGGGTTCTCTTATAACCCATGAAATGCATATGGCTCAAAAGAAAGATGAAGAAGAGCTAAAGAAATTGAAGACCATCGCCTTCAAGTCTACTTCAAATTTTCAAAAAAGCGATGAGTCAAAAAAAGATGAGGAAATGGTACATCTTTTAAGAAAATTCAAGAAGTTCCTCGTGAAGAAAGATATGTAGAGGAAGGAGAAAGAAAAGAAGAAAAATATCACCAACAACCAAATGCACCCCAAAAAGATGAAGAAAAATGCTTTACTAGAAATTTGGAAAAGTGATGACATGTCAAGCTCGAATGAGGAAGAGAAAAATGAAAATCTTTGCCTCATGGCCTTGGAGAATGAGGTAAATTCTAAAAATTCATCCAATTTTACTTTTGATAAACTACTTGATGCCTTCAATGAACTTGTTGGGGATAAACTCCGCTCCTGCCGAAGTTTAGTCTGATGATCAATCTAATGCAACCGACGGTCACGGAAGAGCCCAGCCGAACTCCTTCAACCAGCCGAACTCTCCAGTGGTCGAGCCCAACCAAACTCCTTAAATTGGCCAAACTCTCCAATGGCCAAGCCCAGCCAAATCCCTTCAACCGATTGAACTTCTCAACGATCGAGCTTCAATCGGATGCCTACAGAAGCCGAACTCTTTTTGGACTTTTCCTTCGATCGGACTTTTCTAGGAGTCGGACTCCTTCCAGACATCTTCTTTGATCGGACTACTTCAGGAACTGGACTCCTCTCAGACATCTTCTTCGATCGGACTTCTACGAAAGTCAGACTCCTGGATCCCTCCTTCAGTCAGACGCCTACAGGAGCCGAACTCCCTCCGAGCTCCTTCAGCTAGCGTTCCTCCCGGGTGATCCTCTATAGCCATATACCCTTTGGGGGTTCAAACTCCTTCGAAATAGGTATACATCAAAGCTCTTCAACCCTCCATGTGGCCCTAAGTAGCTCAGTATCGGATGGCTACGGCCATCACCATCAGTCCACTGCAGGCGACAGCGATCTGCTACCAGGCGGCGATGGCTGTCACCATCAATCTATTGCAGGCAGCACTGCAAGTAGTGCCTCCCTTCGTAACTGACTCCATCGAACCTCAAGCAGCTCACTATCAGATAGCTACAGCTGTCACCATCAATCCTCTACAAGCTCCGTCTATAAAAAGGAACCCTCCAGATTTGCTTTCTCTAAGCTCTAAGCTCTCTCCTCTAATACTTCACCAAACTCATTCCTGAGCACTCCATTTCTATTGGCTAGAAGAGCTGACTTGATCGTCGGAGGATCCAACTGGAGCCACCATCATCGACTCCGAATGAAATTTTGTTTTGTAGATCATCGACGGTGACCTCCTCCTCCTCCACTCCAGCTCGTTCCGACGTCAACCAGATTCTACGATAACAGAATTGGTGCTAGAGGAAGGGCCTTCTGCCTCTGAGATTCTCTTATTCTTAAAGGAGTGCTCAGCGACAATCTCTCTCTCCCCTCTCTATAGATCTTCCTTCTTTCTCAAAAGAGTTCTTTTTTGAGAGAAAATACCTCATAGAAGAGCTTCGATCCGATGATTGGCGACCTTCATGATTAGATCTCGTCTAGATCCATCTGCTCCTGCTCCAGTCCCAGCAACTCAGATTCTGCCTGTAGACGTAGAGCAGTTCAACCTGCTTGTCCAACAGGTTCATGGCCTCACAGAGGCAATACAAGCCATGCATTGACAGGCCCCGGTACTGGCTCGATCGGCGTAGGATTCTTTAGAGCCCTATGGTTCGATCCAAGAATGATCGACTTGGGCTACTCGGCCTTCGATTCTCAGAAAGGAAAGTAGAGGATGGAGGGCCCCTGCTCGGACCACAGCTCGACCCAGGGAAAAGCTTCGCACCCATTCCACCAGAAAACCCTGAAGATCAAGGACCATGAAGATCTCTTGGATCAAAAGCTCATAAAAATGAGTTGATGAATCGAATAACTCTGTCACACTCCCTCCTCACATGGGTCATGCCCTTTAGGCTCAAAAATATAGGGACAACATACCAATGTTTGGTTAATGAAATCTTCAAGGAGCAGATCGGCCGTAATATGGAGGTGTACGTGGATGACATGCTCGTCAAAAGTCGATCTTCTACAGACCACCTCACTGACCTTGAAGAGATCTTCAGCACACTTAGAAAGTACAAGATGAAACTGAATCCGACCAAGTGCACCTTCGGTGTGACCTCCGAAAAGTTTCTGAGGTTCATAGTGTCGAGGCATGGGATTGAAGCAACCCTAAGAAAGTCCAAGCCATTCAGGAGATGACCGCTCCAAAAATGATCAAAGAGGTCCAACACCTGACTAAAAAAGTGGCATTCTTAAATTGCTTCATCTCAAGATCGGTCGAATGGTGTATACCCTTTTTTCGAGTTCTTAGGCAACCAAAGAACTTCTGCTGGACGGCGAAGTGCCAACGGACATTTGAGGAGCTTAAAAACTACCTCGGCTCATCCCCATTACTAGCAAAGCTTGAACCTAAAGAGGAGTTGTTCCTATACCTAGCAGTCTTTTCAGTGGCCCTGGCGGCGGTCTTGGTCAAGGAAGAAGCAAAGATGCAGCGATCGATCTACTACATAAGTCGGATCCTAAGAGATGCAGAGATCAAGTACTCTAGGCTAGAAAAATTGACTTACTCTCTTCTAATTTCTACCAGGAGACTCCGACCTTACTTTCAGGGGCACACCATAACGGTCCTCATAGACCAACCAATAAAAGCAGTCCTTCACCAAATAGATTCCTTCGAAAGAATCGCAAAATGGACAATCAAGCTCATGGAGTTTGACATCAACTATCAACCCCGACCATCGATCAAGGCTCAGGTATTGATCAATTTTATACTAGAATGCACCATTCCAGTTGAAGCCGAGCTTGAACAGATCGAGACCAGCACCCTGCTGTCGTGGTCGAACCCCTCTAAGGAAAGTGCCAACCTTCTTGAAGGCTTTTGGGCTCTGCACGTGGATGGTTCATCCAACTCTGCTGGAGCTAGTGCGGAATTGGTCTTAGTCAGCTCCGAGGGAGTCATCGTCGAGTACGCACTAGGCTTTGAATTCTCTATGATCAACAATGAAGCCGAATATAAAGCACTGATAGCTAGCTGGATTAAAAATAGAAAGGGAGTTAAAAATAGATTGGCTTCAAGTCTACAGTAATTTCTAGTTGGTGGTTAGCCAAGTTAATGGTAGCTACGAAGCGCGGGAGGAAAGCATGGTGAAATACCTTGAAAAAGTGAAGGACTTGACTCCGGCCTTCGACAGTTTTGGCATTCGATAGATTCCGAGGATAGAAAATGTAAAAGTCGATCTTCTCTCCAAGTTGGCCACTTCAGCCCCATCCGAACTATCCAAAGAAGTATTTTTGGAGACTCTGAAGTACCCAAGTCTAGAGAAATCTCAGATCGTCCTGCAAACGGAGTTTGAGCTGAGCTGGATTGACCCATTGGTCACCTATCTCAAGGAGGGAGTCCTTCCTCATGACCTGAAAGAAGCTCAAAAACTCAGGAATCAAGCCTCCTGGTATGTCTTATATGAGGGCAGGCTGTATAAGAGGTCATACTCGCTTTCGCTGCTAAGATGTCTCCGACCTTCAGAGGCCGACCTCACATTGTGAGAGTTGCACAAGGGATTTTGTGGAAGTCACGTAGGGGCTAGGTCCCTATCGCAAAAACTACTTCGATAAGGGTAATACTGATTGACCTTATTTCACGATTCCATGGAGTATGTTAAGAAATACGATCACTGTCAGAAGAATGCAAACATACAAAGGCAACCGACCTTTGAGCTTACTCTGCTAAGTGCACCTTGGCCATTTGCACAATGGAGAATGGACATACTTGGCCTTTTTTCGATGATGCCCGGGCAGCGAAAGTTCCTCCTAGTCATGATCGATTATTTCACCAAGTGGGTCGAAGCTGAACCACCAGCGAAGAATACCGAGGCTAAGATATAGGACTCCGTCTGAAAATCGGTAGTCTACCAGTTTGGTCTGCCGCAAACTTTCATAACCGATAATGGGTGGCAGTTCACTAGGGCGAGGTTCGTCAAGTTCTATGAAAATCTAAACATCTCCCACCACTTCACATCGATAGCTCACCACAGGCCAATGGGGAGGCTGAAGTGACCAACCGAACTCTACTACAAGGAATCAAGACGAGGCTCGACAGAGCAAGGGGGCCTGGGTGGACGAACTCTACCACGTTCTCTGGGCATACCGAACCACACAAAGGCTACTAACTGGAGAAACTCCATTTGCCTTGGCTTTTGGCATGGAGGCAGTTATTTCGATTGAACTTAAGCTTCTGTCAGTACGAGTCATGACCTTCAACGAGCAGCACAATCCATAGGATCTCAGAGTTAACCTCAATCTACTGGAAGAAAAAAAGAAGGAAGCCCACATCTAGATGGCAGCCTACAAACGGAAGGTGGTCCGGTACTACAACTCTAGAGTTAGAAGTAAGACAGGTTGGGGGACTTAGTACTTTGGAGAGTCGCCATCTCTCAACCTCAGAGCCAAGGAAAGCTCGTCCCAAATTGGGAAGGTCCGAATGAAGTGGTGGAGGTCATCCGGCCCAAAATTTATCGCCTGAAGGAGCTCAAAGGGATAATGCTTCCACAACCTTGGAACTTAAAAAATCTGAGGATGTATTACCAGTAATCTACCTTCAATAAAACTCCTTCATTTCAGCTTTACTATTTCCTAGTGCAAGAATTATGTGATGATAGAAAAAAAATGATCGAAAGTGGCTGTGTTGGGAATAAAAAAAGAACCTCGTCCTAACATGAGCAAAGTCGAAGACCGAGCTTCGAGATCTTCGTCCGCAGGAGATAAGATCTCCTCCGGGCCAACCTCGGCTGTAGGAGATAAGATCTCCTCCGAGGAGCTCAACCTTCAATCTTGGCTGTAGAAGATAAGATCTCCCCTGAGCCAACCTCAGCTGCAGGAGATAAGATCTCCCCCAAGCTTCAACCTCGACTGTAGGAGATAAAATCTCCCTCGAGGAGCTCAACCTTCAACCTCAGCTATAAGAGATAAGATCTCTTCTGAGCCAACCTCGACTGTAGGAGATAAGATCTCCTTCGAGCTTCAACCTCGACTGCAGAAGATAAGATCTCCCTCGAGAAGCTCAACCTTCAACCTCAGCTATAGGAGATAAGATCTTTGCCAAGCCAACCTCAACTGTAGGAGTGCTCTATTTGTGCTAGCCCAACACATCATGTAAGTGAATGTCCCACGGTTGCACAATTACCACCTCTTATCCAAGAACAAGTCCAAGCTGCTCAAGGTTACTCAAAACCACTTAATGACCCATATTCAAATTCATATAATCCTGGTTGGAGAAACCATCCTAATTTCTCTTGGAAACCACAACAAACTCAGGCTTAGACCCAAATCCCACCAGTTCAGAATTATCAAAATAGGCCCCAATACCAGAACTATGCCTATAATAAGGGTCAGCCTAGTCAGTCTTCTCAACCACTACATTATAATCAACCCTCATACCCACCTCCTCAACAGACCAATCTAGCCGACGATAAATTCAATCAACTTCAACAATTAATTCTAAGCCAACAACAATCAATCGCCAGACTAGAAGCTCAAATAGGACAAATAGCTGAGTCTAGCATGAGGAGAGAACCGGGTCAATTACCAAGCCAACCAATTGCAAATCCTAAAAATAATCCATCCAATGTCTATCAACCACCTGGATTTACTCATCCATCTAACATTCCACCTAAGAACCCCCAATTAGAAAATGCCAAAGCAATATCTGAACTTAGAAGTGGTAGGATTCTTAAGGACCCATATCAAGACCAGGTGATAGAGGCCAATACTGATGTTAGCCAAGATGAGAAATTTGAAGAAGAGGATAATCATATAGAAGAACTTGAGCTTATGACTGGTACTGACACTGATAAGATGGATAAAGAAAAGAAGAGAACAGATGAATTAGCTGAGACATATAAACCCAAAGCCCCGTTCCCTTCGGCCTTAGAAGCAGGCTCTTCTCGCAAAAAGCAAGAAACACGCAACAAGGAGCTAATGGAACTATTTAAACAAGTTCATATTAATTTACCCCTCATCGATGCAATTCAGCATGTTCCAGCCTATGCTAAATTTCTTAAAGAACTCTGTACCCAAAAGCGTGAGCCACGAACCACCAAAAGAGTTATGCTATCCGAGGATGTAAGTGCGGTCCTGTTAAATCCAATACCTCAAAAGATGAAAGATCCTGGTGCACCCTTAATTTCATGTGTTATTGGAGGTATAACCTTTGACCGAGCATTACTAGACTTAGGAGCTAGTGTAAACCTCCTTCCAACCTCGGTTTATGAAAAATTTGGGATTGGAGAATTAAAACCCACGTCAGTCATTTTGCAATTAGCTGATAGATCTATAAAAACACCGCGTGGTTTAATTGAGGATGTTCTAGTTAGAGTAGATAAATGTTATTTTTTCCTGTAGACTTTCTCATACTTGACATGGAACCATCCCAAGAGCTGAACCAAAATCCCATAATTTTAGGACGTCCATTCTTAGCAACCGCGAATGCCAATATCAACTGTAAAACGGGAGCTATGGATATTTCTTTTGGGAATCAAAAAGTAAGAATTAATATTTTTTAATACCCCAAAGTACACCCAAGAGGAGGAAGACTGCTTTGTAATCAATCAGATAGATGAAATAGTTGAATCTAATTCCTCCTTAGATTTACTACAAGATGATGAACCCACTGAAGATACTCAAACCCAGGAAGTAAATACCCTGCTTAATTTACCTCAACCATCACATTCATTACCTTGGTCAGTGAAAATTGAGCCCTTACCTGAGCGAAAAATTGAACCACTACGTCCTTCAATTCAGGCCCCACCACAACTTGAACTAAAACCTTTACCTGAATCACTTAAGTATGTATTTTTAGGATCAAAGAAAACCCTACCAGTAATAATTGCTTCCAACTTAACTACTGAACAGGAAAACCAATTGGTAAATATTCTAAAAACATATAAAGAGGCCATAGGGTGGACCGTTGCCGATTTAAAAGGAATTAGTCCGTCAATATGCATGCACCATATTTATACAGAAGATAATGCCAAACCAACTCGAGAGATGCAAAGAAGGCTTAATCCTAACATGCAAGAAGTAGTCAAGAAAGAAGTAATTAAATGGTTAGATGCTGGAATTATTTATCCTATCTCTGACAGCCACTGGGTGAGTCCTACACAAGTTGTTCCAAAAAAATCTGGACTTACGGTTGTCCGCACTGAACATGGAAACTTAGTACCAACACGACTTTCCACTGGGTGGCGT
>QRFJ01001235.1:116440-276275 GCA_006176705.1 Cocos nucifera | reverse complement strand
GAATGATCAAATGAATCTAGGGCATCGGATAGAGCTTTGGATGATTAAATCAATGTCAGAAACATTGTCAGCCATTCGATCAAATTTTGGGCAAGATCTGGTTGTCGGATCTCAGGTGGGAGAGCTCAAGGCTGTTTGATGGCACACAGGGAAGTTGGGTTGAATTTGAATCAAAATAGGAATTCACCACCACCATCAGATCTGAATCTAGAACCACCTGAGCTATCTGATGGTGCAATTACTATACCCATGAACCCTATAGAGCCGAAGACTGCAACCAAACATCACGTGCCTTTGCTTGTAAAATTATTGTTTCGCCCCCATAAGCCATGTGAGTTTTTCTCTGAACCCCTTAAGGGTCTAGGTCTGCAACGTGGCGATTGATGATTGGCTATATTCTGCCGAGCTAGTGGTCTACACCTAATTTCATAGATTGGCTGGTCAGTTTACTATGCATCGACGGGCCTAATGGGTTGGTGGGCTGCTACGCATGGGCTTGCGGGCTGGCGGGTCGGCTTCTTAGGCTGAGTCGACTAATGAGCGCACCGGCTAGGCTTAGCTTAGTGGCTTGGCTGAGCATGCCGGCTATGCTAGCTGAGCCCTTTTCATTTTTATTTTCATTTTTATTTTTTATTATTTTCTCTTATTTCTTTAAATTTTGTATAGGATCCATTTTAGATGGGATTTGCTCTAAATTTATTTTATTATGACAAAAAAATTGAGATCTTTTTATTTACAATCATATTTCTTGAAAAAATAAATAAAAATATTAATTTTTTAAAATAAAAATAAATTAAATAATAAATTAATGCTTTTATTAGTATTTTTATGGTAATTATTGCATCCGTTAACTTTAACTTTGCTCATCCTTGAGTAAAGAAAGAATTTAGTTTTAGATATCTTTTAACTTTAGAGTTTTAAATTTCATCAAACAATTTTCAAAATGGCCATTGATGTTCAGTAGAGCGTAAATGAGGGATGTCATTAAGATGTTAATACTTGATAAATATGAAAATTAAGTAAAGAACATTTAACTTTTTTGAACTTTTTTCTAAATTATTCCTATATTTATCTCTGAATCATCTAAACTTTTACATGAGCAAGTGTATTGCTACTTCCATCCTTCATTTATTGAATTTTGTAATTCACATTGCCTACTTTATGATGCGAATATTATTGCTTACTTAGGTAATGAGATCCAGTTACTCAGTAGAAAACCAATATTTTTTTTAAATATTATACCATTATTTGGTATCTTAATTTCTTAAGATTTTTATTTGATCCATGTAGCGAGTCTTAGGCCAATGACTTCCAAACTAGTTGGCTTTAGGGCATTAGATATAAAATACCCTTTAGGCTTACTAGCTCGAATCAAACAAGCTACGAGTTAAGACTAGCTTTACAATGAGCTTCTTCAACTTTCTCATTTTTTGATGTGAAACTCAATGCTTACTTAAGTAAAGTGGCCCAGTTACTCAGTGAGTAGTACTTGAAAACTATTTTATTTTAATTAATTTTTTAAATAAAAAATATATAGTTATCCTACATAAGCTCATAAAATGTAGACTCTTCTTTGATGCTAGTAGAGAAAATTAGAAATGCTTAAAGAAAAATTATTTATGTTCTAGACTTAATTCTTTATTGGATTTTTCTTGTACTTAGTCCCTCAATATCTCGTAAATTCTATGATCTATGCATCAATTATTTTAAAAAAAAATACTTAGTTCAACTCGATTCTTAAGTATAATCAGGTGTCTAATTACTAAATACTAACTTCTTTGAAGATTTTAAAAATTTTAAAAATTTTTATGATTCTCCCTCCCAACTTAATCAATATTGTCCTCAATGGAGAAAGAAAAATAAAAGAGTGTAATAAAGTATAGGAAAGTGTTGACCCCATGATTGATTTTGATGATTGCCAAACCTTGAGTATATTATATATCTAAACAAGTATTTCAAGAATGTATGTAGGATTTTTCAAGTATCCAAAATAAAGAATTTATCTTAAGGACAAATTCTCTCAAGAAACCATGCTAAAATACTTTAAAAAAAAATTCTCATAAATTTGGATGGCTCATTATAAAGAAAATGAAAGAGGAAGAAATAAATATCATTTGAAAGATTTAAGATTAAGAAATTCAAGTTTGAAAGTTCAAACAATGAAAAAAAATGAAGTTGAAAAGTTTAGAGCTGACCTACCCAAGAATAGAGCAAGTTCTAGTACGAAATAGGATTGATACTTTGATTTGGCATGTAGCCGAGCCAGCTCTTTTTGATCTGAGCCAGCTCTCTTAAGATGGTAGAAAAAGATATTTTTTTGTTCTGCTGTTCGAGTCAGCTCACTCAGGATGATAGAAAATTGACTTTTTCTATTTTGCAGTTCGAGCTAGCTCTAGATAGAATTAAGCCAGCTCTATCAGCCAAGCTAGCTCTAAGCCAAATCGAGCTAGCTCGATGAAGTTTGATAGTCTTTAATGGCTAGTTTCTGCAATCTTTTTAATGGCTATTTTTTTATCTCCAACAACTATTTTAGAGCTTCCAATGGCTAGAACTCACTATCCAACCATCTCCAAGGGTATTTAAAGATGAAGAATTAATTTGAAAGCAAGATTAAGTGGGATTAAGAGAGAAATAATTTTTATATTTAAGTGAGCTCCATTGCATATCAAAAGAAGAGAGAAAAGAGAGGAACCAAGTAGTGAAATCTGAGGGCTTTCAAGAGATATCTTCTTCAACATCTAGCACAACCTCTCAAGCATCATATGAAGAAAAGTGAAGCATCAAAAGAGCAATCCTTCAACTTCTTCTTCAGGATTTAAAGAGTTTAAACTCTATTTTTATTTTGAGCTGAAACTTTCATTCTTGTATTTTTGTTTTCCCTTACAAGTTTCTTTGGGGGAAAGAAACTTGGGGATTAGGCTTGTCCAAGCCCGAAATTGAACTTTATAGATTTTGGTTGGTGAACCCAAAAAATCAACTGGATTGTTAGTGAACTTGAAAAACTAACAGTATAAGATTTTGGTTGGTGCTCTTAGAAAAATCAACTAAATTTTTTTATGAGCCTAGAAAAATAAACATACTATAATCAAGGATAGATTATAGTAAAATTCATAAGAAAAGCTTGGAGAGTGGACGTAGGAGCGGATTGCTTCGAACCACTATATCAATAAAAGTTATTGGTTCTTCAATCCTCCACTTCTTCACTTTTCTTGCCGATCCACTAGCCTCTCCCCACCAAAGTCCCTTAGAAATGGTGTTGATGATGCCGAGGGGTGGCCGATCTCCTTGCTGCTCTTTCCTCCTTGATGCTTCAGGCTGGAGTAGCGCCCTTGGCCAATCATCCCTTACTTCAGGCTAACGTCGTAGGAATCGACCAAGCCAACCTTGCTTGATGAGCTCCTCGATCTCATCTTGGAGCTAAATGCATTCCTCAGTATCGTGACCATGGTCACGATGGTAGAGGCAATACTTATTAGGGTCTTGCTTACTGGGATGAGACTGCATCTTCTCCGACCTTGACAGCTGCTCCTTGATCTCTATCAGGACTTGAGTCTTCAGAGCATTAAGGAGAGCATAGGTGTGGAACCTTCTGAGGGGAGAGTTTCATCGTGCCCTTTGATCAGGGCTTATCTGACGATGAGTTCGAGGAGTAGTTCAGGCTCGTCTGCACTCGAAAGGAGTTCTAAAGCACGGTCGAGCTTCACTTGGCTTTTTTTCAACTATAGGCTTGCTTGAATCACTCGCCTGCCAATCTCTCATGGCTTCTTCATCCTTCACCTTGAAGGCCTCTTCCACCTGGACGTAACCATCAGCCCGAGCCAGCATATCAGTAAAACTCTAGGGTACTTCTTCTTCAGAGAGAATAGCAAATCATTCTTTTGGTGGCCACCCTATAGTGTGGCCATTACGACAGACTGGTCCAAGTTCCGGACCTCCAGAGCAACAGCATTGAAGTGGTTGACATAGGCTCGAATGGACTCCCCTTTCTTCTGCTTGATATGGATGAAGGAATTCGAGCCTCGTCAGGGACATTGGCTGCTGACGAAGTGAGCCATGAATTGGTGGCTCATTTGATCGAAGAAAAAGATGGTACTCGACTTAAGGGCCGAGTATCAATTTTTGGTTGCTTCCTTCAGGATGGAGGGGAAAGCTCAGCATAGGATGGTGTCAGGCATGCCATGGAGTAGCATCATTATCCAAAAGGCTTCCAGATGATCAATCGAATCAGTAGTCCCATCATAGCTCTCGAACTGTGGGAGCTTGATGTTCGATGGGATTGGTTACTACATGATTTACTGGGAGAAAGGAGGGTCAATACAGATGTCGTTGATATGGGAGGAAGGAGCATGATGGAGTTCTTCGATCCACTGGTTCATTTCTTGTAGCTTTTGGTCCAGGAGATCCTCATGATCGTGGATCTCCAAAGTCTTCTGGTAGAATGCGGATAAGGTCCTCCCAAGGGTTAAATCATGATCAGAGCAAGGGCTCTCTACCCTCTGCTTCTCTTTTTTGGAAGTTACCGACTGACTCGCCTAAGTCGGTCATCCCCATATCGGATCCTGGGATTTTGGTGTAGCCCACTCCGATTGGGCAGGCACTGGTGGTCGTTGTTGCTGCATGGTTTGCACTGCTTTAGTGAGCCCTTTAACCTATTGGACTAGCAGGTTGAATTGCTCCGCATCCACCATTGCTATCGGTGGAGCTTGAGATGTCGGAGATGAGACAAGGGCAGGCAGATCTGGATGAGATCTGGCTGTGGAGGTGGTTGACCGTCGAGTCAAGACCTTCCTAAGAGGCAATGCCGAGAAATCAGTCAAGGAAGAAAGGCTTTAACGGAGAGAAGAAGAAAAAAAATGCTTTCGCTGAGCACTCCTTTAAGAATAAGTGACCCTCAAAAGAAAAAGGATCCTTCCTCTAGTGCTAATTCTATTGGTGCAGAATCTGGTTGATGTTGGAACTGGCTATAACTGGAGAAGCCGAGGTCACCATCAGCCAATTCTATTGGTGCAAAATCTGGTTGATGTCGAAACTAGCTGGAGTTGGAGAAGTCAAGGTCACTATCGGGACCTATAAAAGAAGTCCAAATTGGAGGAGGGGTAGCTCCAGCAAGATCCTCCGATGGTCAAGTTAGCTCTTTCGATCAATAGAAATGGAATCCTCAGCAAAGAAAGTATTAGAGTTTTGAGATGGAGGATAGAGACTTTTTTTCAAAAATGTATCTAAAGAATCCTTTTTATAGATGGAGCCTATAACAGACTAATGGCAACAACCAAAATTGCTGAGTAGTGGGTCGTTCAGACCACATGGGATTTATTATAGAAGGTAGTGTCTATTGTCATAATGCGTCCATTATCGTGACACGCAGGCGGTTGAGATTTGATTGTTGAAGTTTGAACTAAACCGCTATCAGTAGCAAGAAATGTTTGATTGGGAAAAGCCCTTCAGATGATTGGAAGGAATTCGAAGGGAGTTTGACTAATGGAGAAATCCATTTGGAGAGAGTTCGTCCAAAGGAGAAGTTTGAAGAAAATTCATCTGAAGAAGAAGTCCGAAGGAAGTTCATTTGGAGGAGTAGTCTAGAGGAAGTTCGTCTGGAGGAGAAGTCCATCTGGAAGAGAAGTTCGAAGGAAGTTCATCCAAGCAGTCCTAAAGATCGGTAAGCATACTAAAGGTCGGTCAACCCAATGACAAGCGAAGCCGCGGTTGAAGCTCTTCCACGATCGAGAATCCTTCTCCACCTAGCATCGGTCCAAAGTTTGGTAGGAGCGAGGTTTATCTATTAGATGTGTGCCCTATAATTTTATAATTTTGACTATAAATTAATAAATAGATTATTTTTCTATCACAGTATGTATTTAAAAGTGTCTGTGATACATCCTTTGAGTTAATGGTAATAACAATTCATATTTTCAAAAGTTGAAAATTTAAGACATGAATTTTTATAATTAACTCATAAAATGCTCCCAACCGTAGGATCATCACGAGGATGGTGATCGATCTGAAATATTGGTGTACGATCACTTTCTTAGGATAGACATGTCTTGAGTCTACGATGTGAAGACACCAGAGTGAGAGTATAGGTACTTGTTAGAGAATGAGGGCACTGAGTGTGACCACCTCGAATAGTCATAAGGAAGTCTACCTTCTCGTCGATGACTGACTTGATGCTGCAGTGGTGTGTACGGTTCTTTGACCTAAGGTGCATCAGCAGTTCATCTTGAGGGTGTTATAGTTTGACGATATCATAACTCAGTCTCCTAACCATTCAAAACCCTAATGTGTATATTGGCTATATCATGTTCATTGTAGGAATTGGATTGCACCAATAAGGAGATCTATCTACCTTAGTAGATGAGGAGTAATCCTATGATAATCATGAGATTGAGTTCTTAAGCCCATGGCCATGGTAGAGTGAAGATGATAGAAAGAGTTTCTATTAGGGTTTCACATTGGACTCGAATCGAATGATTAATTCATATGACAGATATTGGGTTTGACGAGTTCACCTTAACCCTAATACTATCGGGGCTCAAGATAAAAGAACCCAATCACATAGGTAACTACACTGAGAGGTTCATTTTTAGTTATTATGGATTGCCACCATATACTGCTAGGTGTCACTGGTAGATTTTGAAAGCAATTAAAATGATTTTGATGATCAATCATTCTAATTATATGAATCAAAAAAGTTCTGGTCCATCGAAAGGTGTTTTGATGATATCGATGATAGAGATCACGACATTTCTCATTACCATATAAAATTAAAACTAACTGGATCATACAAATAAGCGTTTGGATTTGGATGCCATCAATTAAGCTAACCTAGTTTGATTGATTTGGATTAAATACAATCAAGTTCAAGGTAATCGTGCTAGCACATGATTGAGCCTGACTTTCTTTTTCTGAAATCTTTTTGATTCATCGCAACCAAGTCAAATTTGATTTGACTCATTCTTATATTTTGAATAAATTTATTTTCATTTGACTGGAATAAGCCTAGGTCAGATTAATTATAGAAATTAAATCCATTCATAGTCAAATTGGACTAGGGTCTAAAGTTGACCTATTTTAGAGAATTCAGGGTCATCTGATTAGATGCTTTTAAAAAATTCTTTAGAAATTATTTTGATCTAATTTTTATATATATGATATAGAATGAATTATATATTAGGTGTACCAAATTTCATGATTTTTAGAGGTGTCTAGACTGAGTTATGATAGAGTTTGATTTGGATCAAACTCTTGAGGAAAGAGTCCTAGGCGTAGTGGACTCTTCCTTATCTACTCATGCCACCACCTTTCAGATTGATTTTTGGTGTCAAAATCAGATGAGATCTAGGTATTTTCATGGACATCAAGTCTACGAGCCCCAATGGTGGAAAAAATAAGGTTTTGGTCAAAGAGGGACTCTAACTTTGTGCTATGCTTTTGTATAAGAACCATTATGCCAAGGCTCTTCATATAGAAATATTTTTCATACTCAAAGGCTGCCATTCCAAATATCCCACACATCTTCTATCCTCTCTCTCCTCTCTTCTACATGTCTAAAAGGTTAGGTATAAATCTGAGAAAAAGATCCAATCAAATTTATAAAGAGTTCAGCATCTACACGACGGTGTTCGTGAGATGGACATGCTGCCTTCAAAATTTTTTTGAAGGACTTTCAGATTAGATTCAGATCTGATCTTTGGAGAAAAGATTTATGAGGAGAAGACGTCCAGATCCTTTCCAAGTGAATATCGATAGAGAACAAGTGCTTGCGTGGCTCCTTCCAGAACCTCAGAAAACATGAGGATCATCGCAGGGTAATCAGATTACCCAAACAAGGTATGATTTAAATCTGATTTAATTTTTATTTCAATTTTTAATATCAGATCATCATGATTAGATATGAAAATTCTTAGATCTGATCAGAGTATTTAAAAATTTTTAAAAAAATCCATCTCATATCTGATCAGATCTGCATGATTCTACGGCAGAAAATAGGATATTTTCTTCAACTGGTATTAGAGCCAGGTTAGAAGTTCTTCATATCTACCTTAGATCTAATTTTATTTTTATTTATGATCTAATATTAAAAGATTTTAGATATCACATCAGATATGATTACATCTAAAATTAAAAAATTAAAAATTAAATAATTTAGATCTAATATGTATAAGATGCATGATTAGACTAGGTATAGAATAGTTCTATGTGTAGTCTAGTATGATCATGTATTTATTTTGATTAAATATAATTTTAGATCTATTTAATTTTTAATATTATAATTATTATAATCAAATTTAAAAATAATTTTTTTTTTAATTTTTTATTTATTCATATGAGATATGAAAGATGCATACTTAGACTAGTCATAGAATAGTTCTATAAGAAGTATAGAATAGTTTTATATTTGATATGATCAAATTTAAAATTTTATTTTTTAGATTTAATATGTGATATTCAAATCTCAAATATGCATATTGATGATACTGAATGTATGCAAGACAAGTATTATTAGATCAATTTACCATGAAATGATCTACTAGTTTTGTAGTAAAAAATCATATTTTTGATAGAAGTTTTCATGGTCGCTGATCATAAGACCAGTAGGATTTAACGGCCCTCTTTCATCGATGGAGTTTTATGGCATGTAGGGGTGCTACATGTTCGTCCTTAATAGAAATTAGATTATTTTTTTGTAAAAACCTAGATTCTAAATTCTAGATTTTTATTAAATATTTTGTTCATGAATTCAAACTTATTTAAGAATTAAGATCTAAAAATTATAAATTTTTAGATCTGGATATATTCATAAATGATTCGGGCTTGGATAGCTCATTATGTCTAGCGTTGGTCAAACGAATCAAGAGTTAGTTAGGTGAGATCAAGAAAGCTTAGATTTGACCAGCCTAATAGGATTAAATGCCAGATCAAGATCGATACATGAGATGTGACTCGATCAAGTTAGACTATTTGGCTCCGTGGTTGAGCCTGGATTGATACCCAATTATTTTATTCAAGTATTTGGGTGTTAGCATTGACAGTACGATGTTTTAATTAGAGTACTTGACTGAATGCATTCTTACGAGTATGGGCAATTCCCTTCCATTGGTCCATACTGGACCATTTGTATCGACTAATCTGATTTGAGATTAACAATTCAGCAACCATGACTAGGAGTTAATAAGTTTAGACTAATTATTTCTATTAAATAAGAAAAAATATTAAGATATAAGACAAATCTCCATTTATCGATGTGGGGGCTTTCCCAAGTTGATTGTTCCGATGGATACAGTGTTCCATTGCATTGGGAAGATGCAACTATGTCTATAGGCATTGGATGCTACGGTTGGGGATAAGTCGACTCAAATTTGGATATGGTGGGAACCAATCGACATTCAATCTGTGCAAATGGTGGGTCTAACTTACTAAGGATGGATCAATATTCAACATGTGAGATTCATAAAAGAGCCGGTTAGGGTAACATGATTAGCATCATTGAAAGAGTTGTCATCATAATTGACCATCATCAATAACTATTAGGTAGGTGGCAAGTTAAGTTAGCGGGACCGCCCATCCACTAGAATTCATAATATGGAGTTTTTGCATCTCTTCAGAAAAGTGAGGGATCGAGTAAATAGGGAGCCTAATTTATTTAAAATAAACTTCTAAACAAATTAGTTAAGTCTATTACAAAATCTACTAGAAATTTATTCTCTAGAAAATATCTACGTCCACACTAGCCATATCCTGCCACCAATAGATTGATCGGACATATAAGGATGGCTCCAAATTTAAAATTATTTGGATCGAGAAATGATCATGTGTTAAACAGATCTCACCTTCCAGCCTACCATCCATTGATCAGAGAGTGCTCTCGAGAAGTGAAGGATGAAGATAATAAAGTCAGGTATTACATATTGGGCTTGATGTCTGAGAGCTCGCACACCAACATAATTATTAATACTAGCACCAAATGTTGACTCATCTGCAAGATTGTTTGTGAACAAGTCACACGCCAAATACAATCACTAAAAGACTATTTAAGGCTTAAATGCTGTGGAACCTTGGTCCAAGATCATGTTGATGGTGATCAGAACTTAAAGGCATGAGAACTCGATGTCAGTTAGTCAAATTTTAATGACATCATTCTAACAGTCGCTTGACTGATGTGATAGGCAGTTCACCATGAACTACCATATGCATAAACTTCAGAATACCTTGGCTGAGCTCATGAATATGCTGGTTACTACTGAGCTTTCTATGAAAGGTTCTAAAGCCTCAGTACTTGCTGTGAAGCGGACTTCTTCGAAGAAAAAATCTTTGGGAAGAAGAAGAAGTTCGTGAAGAAGCAAAAGATAGATGATGGGAAGAAGAAGAAGGCAAAGTCGAAGAAGAAGACCGCTGACAAAAAAAAATATTTTTATTGCAACACTGATGGCCATTGAAAGTGGAACTACCCTCTTTACCTGGCCAGCCTGAAGAACAAGAAGGAGGCGAGTCCTTCTAGAGTTATGCTTGTTATAGAATCTAATCTTACGATTTTTTCTACATGTAGTTGGGTGCTTGACTCTAGTTCTAGTATTCACTTATGCACTTTTGTGCAAGATCTTGAGGATAGCAGGAGGCTGAGGGAAGGTGTGATGATCCTATACATTGAAAATAGAGCAAGAGTTGCTACTGTAGCTCTGGAAACCTATCCTCTATGATTACTATCAGGATTAGGCTTAATACTTAGGGACTATTTTTATGTGCTTGCAGCAAGTAGGATTTTGATTTCTATTTTATGTTTAGCATAAGAAGGCTATGTAATTAGTTTTCTTAAGTATCATTGTAATATTCTTTATGAAAGAAATAAAATTATAAGTGAATTTCTTATAAATGGTCTCTATCAGTTATATATTGATGTTTCTATTTTTAATATCGAGCAAAATATGAACACCATAAGATCTAAGCGACATTAGGATAGTCTAAATGATAGGTATCTTTGGCACCTTAGTCTAGGTCATATAGCTGAAGACAGGGTTAACAAATTAAAGAAATTTAGACTATTGAGTCCATTGACTTCTGAGTCATATCCGATTTGTGAATCATGCCTTCATGGCAAAATGACCAAACTTTTTTTTATGGGACATGGAAAAAAGGCCACAGACCTGCTTGCCCTAGTACATACTGATGTATGCGACCCATTTAATGTGCCAGTCAGAGGTAATTACATCTACTTCATCATCTTTATTGATGATTTATCTCGGTATGGGTATGTGATAAGCATCATAAATTCACCAATAAAAGTATTAATTTATTAATTAATTTATATTAATTTTTAAGAATTATTAATCAATTTATATATAATTTTTAAAAAATTCATATTTTTATTAATTAAAAAATTAATTAAAAAATAATAAAAAAATAATAAAAATTAAAAAAATAAAATTTTATTATCAATAGAAAGAGCTCATTTTTCTGATCAAAACAAAATAAATTTCAAATAAAACAAAGCTAAAACGAAAAAGATATAAATTTTTAAAGATATAAAATAAATAAAAATTAAATAAAAAAAGAAAATGGCTCAGCCGGCTCCGCAAGTCGAGCCACCAAGCCAAGCCAAGCCATCAAAGCCGACTCAGCCATTGAAGCGATCAGCCGATCCATGATCTAGGCGTGGACCGCCAGCTCAGCAAAATCCGGCAAATCAGAGCTTGCCACGTGGTGGACCTAGACCCCTAAAGGGTCTACAAAAATTTATCGTGGCTCACAAGGATAATTTAGTCTTTTCGCTCAGCAACAGAGGTGCTGATTGGTTGTGGTGTGCGGTGCGGCCGATCCACGCAGTCCATGGGAACAATGATTGCGTGATCGAACGGATGTGGATGTTTGCGGTCAGGATCGAACGGCTGTGGTTGCTTCCGGATTTGATTCAGCTGCAGACATCACGCGGATCGCCATCGGATGGCAGCGCTCGATCTAGGCAATGATTCGATGGTCTAAAAAGCTCCCGACGGTGATCAAACTCTCAGGCAGGTGATTGGCGTCCAGATTTCCTCCATCAAGCGCGATCCAATGGCCAAAAATTAATCCGACTTGATCTGGGCCAATAGGCATCCGATTTTGATGATTTTTGGACCGTTGGATTTCTATTGAATGGCTGGATTTTATCAAATTTATCAGAGATGTATCAAAGCTATTTTGATTCAAATTTTACTCAAATTCTTTTGTATTTTGATGATTGCAAAGGCCATTAGTCCCACATTACCTTTAGAAAAAAATATCCAGCCCTCCTAGCACTATAAAAAGGACCTTAGGCCTCCAGAAATCAATATCTCCGATCAAGGTGAAGCTTTGGTATAGGGCGAAGCCAGGCTATGGGTTAAAGGCTGCTTCGAAGCAACGGGTGTCGAGAAGAAGAGCCGAGCTTCTACACCATCTTTCTGCCAATGCCGATCCAAGATCAGAGATCAGGCTATTTTATTTTTTTACATTCTATGTATTTAAATTTTAAAATTTTAATTAATAAAAAATTTATTTTGCATTTAAATTTTTTACTTTTTTATTTTTATTGTAATTTAATTTCTACACTTTAAATTATTGCTTTGCAAGTAGATGCTAAGATCTAACTAATAGATCTTAGTACCAAGTTTAAATTTCTGCATCTTTTAATTTTTACTTTTAATTTTTTGACTTCACTTTTAATTCTAAAAACTTAAATTCTTTCCTTTTTCTTTTCAAAAAATCAAAGATTTCAAATCTAAAAATACTACCTTCCCTATGGATTCGACCCGACTCACCGCTATCTATGCATTTTTAATTATTTTAAAAAGTCGGATTAAACTGATAAACACGGTGTCTTAACGACAACATCGCGTTCCTATCAGTATGTATATTTGATATGATACAAGTCTGAAGCTTTTGAAAAGTTCAAGAAATTCAAACTCAAAGTAGAAAAATAAATAAAAAAATCTATTAAAGTTCTTCGATCAGATTGAGGAGGCGAATATCTTAGTCAAAAATTTCTAGACTATCTTAAGGATAATGGAATAGTCTCTCAATGGACTCCACCTGGAAAGCCTCAACTTAATGAAATTTCAAAATGGAGAAATCGAATCCTATTAGATATGGTTCGATCCATGATGAGCTTCATAGACCTCCCTAAGTTTCTTTGGAGATAGTCTGTTGACCATTATATATCTACTAAATAGGGTTCCATCTATAATCGTTCCTACCACACCATCTAAGATATGGTATGGTAAGAAACCAAGTCTGAGTCATCTCAAAATTTGGGGTTGTCCAACCCATGTTAAGAGGCAATAGGAAGATGAGTTAGAGTCTGGGTCCTTTAGAGCTCGATTCATAGGATATCCTGAAGAGTCATTAGGATATTATTTCTATCTTTCGGAAGATCATAATTTGATAGTGAGTCGACTTGCCTTCTTTCTTGAAAAATAGTTTATTCAAGATGGTCGCATCAAGAGATAGATTAGGCTCAAGAAAAAAGTCTCCCAAGAGCCACGAGCCAAGGAACCTATGGAATCCAATCAGATTGAGCCAGTCCAATCACTACCTCTTCCATCTAATAGATCAGAAAGGATTTCCCATCTCCCTGAAAGGTACTTAGGTACTATTTTAGAGGACGTAGAGAAAATGTTCCTCATAGGAAAAGGGGTTCATGGTGATGATCCCAAAGTCTATGATGAGATGATATTAGATATCAACTCTGAGAAATGGTTAGAGGCAATGAAGTTAGAGATTGACTCAATGTGCTCGAACCAAGTCTGAACCTTGGTAGATCCACCTAAAGGTATAGTACCTATTGGGTGTAATGGATCTTCAAGAGAAAGATAGATTCTGATGGAAATGTAGAGATATTCAAAGCAAGGCTCGTAGCAAAAGGATATAGTCAGCACGATGGCATTGACAATCAGGATACTTTTTCATCAAAAGCCATGCTCAAATCCATCCGCACATTGCTTGTTGTTGCAGTCTATTTCAATTATGAAATATGGCAGATGGACATGAAAATGACGTTCTTAAATGGATATCTTGAGAAAGATATCTATATGGAATAGCCACTGGATTTCACATCCAGTGATACTGATCATAAGATCTGCAAGCTGCAAAGATCCATATATGGACTTAAGCAAGCATCTTGGAGCTGGAACGCTCGTTTCAATGATGTGATCAAATCATTTGGATACATCAAGAATGAGGAGGAGCCCGATGTTTTCAAAAAGGTCAATAGGAGTGCTGTTGTCTTTCTCGTACTGTACGTGGATGACATCCTTCATATTGGGAATGATATTCCCATGTTGACCAAAATCAAAATGTGGTTGTCTAAAGAACTCTTCATAAAAGATCTAGAAGAGGCATCTTTTATTCTAGAAATTAAGGTTTATAGAGATAGATCAAATATGATGCTTCGTCTGTCATAGAAGATGTACATAGAGGAGGTGCTAAAGAGGTTTACCATGGAAAACTCCAAGAGAGGATTGGTGTCCTTTAGATATGGTGTTCATCTCTCTAAGAAGATGTATCCCAACATACATGAGGAAATTGAATGCATGAACAAGATCCCTTATGCTTCAGCAATAGAGAGCCTCATGTATGCCATGCTATGTACACGACCTGATATTGCCCATGCTGTGAGTGTCACGAGTAGGTATCAGTCGAATCCAGGCGAAGAGCATTGAACTTCTGTGAAATGTATCCTTAAGTACTTGAGAAGGATTAAGGAGATATTTCTAATCTTTGGTGATGGAAAACTCTAGGTCCAGGGGAATACAGACTCGAATTTTATGTTCGATATAGATGATCGAAAGTCAACATCTGAAAGTCTATTTAATTATAATGGTGGTGTTGTAAGCTGAAAAAGTTCCAAGCAAATGGTGATAGCAGATTCCACCATGGAAGCAGAGTACATAGCTGCATCAAAAGCTGCAAAGGAGGCATTCTGGTATAATAAGTTCATCGCAGAGCTCGGAGTGATGCCATCAGATGCCGTTTCTCTATACAATGATAATAATGGCACCAAAGCCCTAGCTAAGGAGCCGAGGTCTCATCAGAAATTCAAGCACATCGAGTGGTGATACCACCTAATCCGTGATTACCTCGAGAAGGAATACATCGAGGCCAAGAGAGTCGACACTGCAGATAATGCGACTGACCCACTGACAAAGTCATTGAGCCAGTAGAAGATCGAAGCCCACCTTGAGAAAATAAAACTTAGATTTATAACCAATTGGCTTTAGGTCAAGTGAGAGTTTGTTAGATGTGTATCCTAGAAGCCAGATTGGCTGTCACTTATAATACACTTCTAAGGATAATTTTATAATTTTAACTATAAACTAATAAATAGATTATTTTTCTATCATAGTGTGTATTTAAAAGTATCTATGATACATTCTTTGAGTTAATGATAATGATAATTCATATTTTTAAGAGTTAAAAATTTAAGACATGAATTTTCATAATTAACTTATAAAATGCTTTCGACCGTAGGATCATCACAAGGATGGTGATCGATCTAGAAGGTTGGTGTACAATCCCTTTCTTAGGATAGACATATCTTGAGTCTACGATGTGGAGACATCAGAGCGAGAGTATAGATACTTGTTAGAGAACGAAGGCATTAAGCATGACCACCTTGAGTAGTCATAAGAAAATCTACCTTCTCGTCGATGACTGACTCGATGCTGTAGTGGTGTGCATGGTTCTTTGACCTGAGGTGCATCAACAATTCACCTTGAGGGTGTTATAGTTTGACTACACCATAACTCGATCTTCTAGCCATTCGAAATCCTGAGGTGTATGTTGGCTATAGTGTGTTCATTATAGGAATTGGATTGCACTAATAAGGGGATCTATCTACCTCGGTCGATGAAAAGTAGCCCTATGATAATCATGAGATTGAGTCCTTAAGCCCATGGCCATGGTAGAGTGCAGATAATAGAAAGAGTTTCTATTAGGGTTTCACATTGGACTCGAATCGAATGATTAATTAATATGATGGACATTGGGTTTGACGAGTTCATCTTAACCCTAATCATATCAGGGCTCAAGATAGAAGAACCCAATCTCGCATATAACTACATCGAGAGGTTCATTTTCAGCTCTAATGGGTTGCTACCATATATTGTTAGGTCTCACTGATAGATTTTGGAAGCAATTAGAATGATTTTGATGATCAATCATTCTAATTGTATGAATCAGAAAAGTTCTAGTCCATCGAAAGGTGTTTCGATGATGTTGATGATGGACATCATGACATATCTCATTACCATACAGAATTGAACCTAACTGGGTCACACAAATAAGAGTTTGGGTTTGGGTGTTATCAATTGAGCTAACCCAGTTCGATTGATTTGGATTAGATCCAATCAGGTTCAAGGTAATCGTGCTAGCACACGATTGAGCTTGACTTTCTTCTTCTGAAATCTTTCTAATTAATCGCAACCAAGTCAAATTTGATTTGACTCATTCTTGTATTTTGAATGAATTTATTTTCATCTGACTGGAATAAGTCTAGGTTAGATTAATTGTAGAAATTAAATCCATTCATAGTCAAATTGGACTAGGGTCAAAAGTTGACCAGTTTGAGAGAATCAAGGGTCACCTGATCAGATGCTTCTAAAAATTTTTTAAAAATTATTTTGATCTAATTTTTAGATATGTGATAAAGGATGAATTATACATTGGGTGTACCAAATTGTGTGATTTTTAGAGATGTCTAGACTGAGTTATGATAGAGTTTGATTTGGATCAAACTCTTAAGGGAAGAGTCCTTGGTGTAGTGGACTCTTTCTTATCTACTCATGTCGCCACCTTTCGGATTGATTTTTAGTGTAAAAATCAGATGGGATCTGGATATTTTCATAGAGATCAAGTTCAGAAGTCCTAATGGTCAAAAAAATGAAGATTTTGGTCAAAGAGGGACTCTAAGTTGGCGCTATGCTTTTGTATAAGAATCCTTGTGCCAAGGCTCTTCATGTTGAAATATTTTTCATACCCAAAGGTTATGATTCTAGATATCCCACACCACCTCTATCCTCTCTCTCCCTCTCTTCTGCATGCTTAAAAAGTTAAGCATAAATCTGAGAAGAAGATCCAATCAAATTTATGAAGAGTTTAGCATCTATGCGATGGTGTTCGTGAGATGGACACGTTGCCTTCAGAAATTTTTTGAAGGACTTTTAGATTAGATTCAGATTTGATCTTTGGAGAAAATATTTATGAGGAGAAGATGTCTAGATCCTTTCCAAGTCAATATCGATAGAGGGTAGGCACATGCGTGGATCCTTTCAGAAGCTCAGAAAACATCATGATCATCATAGGATAATTAGATTATCCAAACAATGTATGATATTAAATCTGATTTAATTTGTATTTTAATTTTTAATATTAGATTATCATGATTAAATCTGAGAACTCTTTGATTTGATTAGATCATTTAAATTTTTTTAAAAAAATCCATCTCATATTTGATAAGATCTGCACGATCCTACGATGGAAAATAGGGTTTTTCGTTCATTATCCCCAACAATGAATATGCATAATCAGTTTTAGACAAAGAGTTCTATGCAACTAAATTAGATGCATGAAATTAATTAAGCTTTAAAAGCTTACCTTATCTCCAGCAATCACCAAAAAATAATAATAATAATAAAATAAAGCTAATATGATGCATGCTCTAAATAGTTAGAATTTCTAATCTTATCATGAAGCTTTTAACTAGGTTTAAGTAAATATTTTTTAGATTAATTTGAAAATAAAATAAATAAATAAATAAAAAAGATCTAGGATTAGGATTGATCTCACCAAGCAGGATTGGAAGCTTCCTTCTTGCCCTATTTTGGTTCTTTTCCTCTTTTTTCTTTTTTTCTCTCTTTTTTTTCTACAAAATAAAGAAGAAAAAGTTAGCAAGCAATATTTATAGAAAATTAAATAAATTAAAAATTTATTTATAATTAATTTATAAAAAAATCAAAAAAATTAATTTTCATACCATCTTCGATAATGATGCCAAAAACTTTGATAAGAGCATGATGTTGTCATTAAGACATCATATTTATCAGTTTAATCTAACTTCCTAAAATAATTAATAATAGATAGTAAGTAATGAGTCGGGTCAAATCCATAGAGAAGATAGTATTTTAATTTTAAAATATTTAATTTTTATTAAAAAAAAAGTTTTGAAAATAAAGTTGAAGATAGAAATTATAAATAAAAAATAAAAATTAAAAGATGTGTAAAGATAAACTTGGTACTAAGATCTACTAATTAGATCTTAGCATCTACTTGTAATAAAATAAAGAGCATAATTAAAGTATAAAAATTAAATTATAATTAAAAATAAAGAGCATGATATTTAAAGTATATAAAAATAAATTTTATATTAATTAAAATTTTAAAATTTAAATACATAAAATTTAAAAAAAGAAAAAAAAATTAAAAATTGCTGATCTTTGATCTTGGATCGACGTTAGCGTTGAGATGGTGTACAAGCCAACTCTTCTTCACAGCACCCATTGCCTTGAAGTAGCCTCTAACCCAAGAATGGCTCTAACCTTTACCAAACTCCTTTCCATGACCGAAGACAATTGATTTTGGAGGCCTAGAATCTTTTAAATAGAATTAGGAGGGCTAGAGATCTTCTTTGTAAGCAATATGGGACTATAGAGAAGTTTGATCGATAAAATTTAAAGAAATCCTAACAAAAATTGGATTAAAAAAGCTCCTAAATCGAATTCTATGCCTCTAGTGAAGTCTGGCCATCAAATTTGGATCAAATAGTCCCAAAATCATCAAAAATGGAGTTTTAAAAGTCATAATCAGGTTGGATTAATTTCTAGCCATCCGATGGAGTTGATCTGGAGAAGATCAGGCCATTGATCGAAGTTCCAGATGTTTTAATCAAGTCGAGAGTTTCTAGGGCCATCATATCTAAGTTTGGAATATTGCTAGCCATCAGATCATGATTAGGGAGGCTGATGGAAACCGATTCAAAGTAGGAAAAGTGGCAGTTGTTGGATCTGGACCGCAAACCATCACAGTCGTCGAATTGCACTATTACTATTCATGTGGACCACATGGACCGACCGCACTATAGATCGCAATCAATCAACGTGAAGCATGGCCCAAAAATTACCAAAATGCCCCTTCTTAAGGGTCTACCATGAGCCACGATGTTTTTGACGTGAGCATGACATCAGCAGCTCACGGCTGGGTCGGCTTGTTAGCACGCGGGCTAGCTTGTGGCACATGGGCTTACAGGCTGAGTTGGTTTGGCTAGCTGGCTGGGTGCGTTTGGATGCGCTTGCTGATTTGGCGAGGTGGCTTAAGCCGGCTGAGCCATTTTGTATTTTTTTTTTTTTTTAAAAAAAATTAATATCTGGTCCATTTTAGCTTCAATTCAGTCCAAACTTATTTCGTTGTGACCAAAAAATGAGATCTTTTTATTGATAATAATATTTTAATTTTAATTTTTATTATTTATTAATTATTTTTTAATTAATAAAAATATTAATTTCTTAAAAGTATATAAATTAATTATTAATTCTTAAAAATTAAAATAAATTAATCATTAAATTAATTTTTTTATTGGTAAATTTATGGTACTTATTAGGCTGGTTCTAGATGCCTTCTCCACCTAGATCTAATCTCCAAAAATCTGATCCGGATCTGATCTGTAGAACCTTCAAAAAGATCTTCAAAATCAGCACGTAGTCTCTTAATGTAGAACACCCTATCTTGATCTTTGTAGCAACCTCTATCAACTCTTGATAGCTGAACCTTTTCCCAACTTGGTATAGACATGGAGAAGAGAGAGAGGACTAATATGGGAGATGTGGAGATGAATATGGTGGCAGCTTTCGGGCATGGGAATGAGAGAATCATTCAACCCTAGGGCATAGGGTCTCATATATAGAGTCCTACGCCAACCCTAGAGTTCTGTTTGATCAAGCAATCAAATTGCTTAATTAAATTAGAATTTAATCGATATGTCATGCCAAACACCAGGTCTCTACCTAGTTTTGTTGCCCAAAAATCTACTAAAATTGCTGCACTAAATAGATAAGAGAGGAGGGTGGCGCAAGCAACTGATCTCTAGAATCTTTGATCTCATCAAGACTCTTTGACCTAATCAAATCTAATTTGGCTGGGTCAAATTCCTTATCCATATAGGGCACACACCTAGGAGGATGTACGCCCTCCCCTCTCTCATGAAAACACCTGGCGGTGCATGCCCCTAGAAAATCTCCAGGGGGCGCACCCCCCAACCCTTCTTTCCAGCATCCGAGTCAACCTTGACCCTTATCTTGAAAGTTTTAGAAATTGCTAGGACTTGTTCTGTTCCCATTTGATGGATTAGGATAAGCCTAGATTAGCTTAGGATGATACTTTTCTGATTTGGATAAGCTCTAGTCAGACTAGGACCGGGTTCTCGAATGAGCCAAATTCAATTTGACTCAATCGAGATGAACAAAATGACTACAAAAGGATAATGTTAGGCTCAGTCATGTTCTAGCATGATTTTCTTGAATCTAATTAGATCTAATCCAAATCAATCGAACTAGATTAGCTTAATTGATGAAATCTAGATCCAAACCCTTCTTTGTGTGATCCAGTTAGGTTCAGTTCCATATGGTAATGAGACATATCATGATCTCTATCATTAATATCAGCAAAACATCTTTCGATGGATCAGAACTCTTTTGATTCATCCAATTAGAATGATCAATCAACAAGATCATTCTAATTGCTTCCAAATCCACCAGTGACACCTAGTAGTATATGTTGACAATCCATCAGAACCAAATATGAATCTCTCAGTGCAGCTACTTGTATGATTAAGTTCCTCTATCATGAGCCCCAAGAGGATTAGGGTTAAGGTGAACTCGTCAAATCCAACACCCCGTCATATGATTGAATCATTCAATTCGAGTTTGATGTGAAATCCAAATAGAAAACTCTTTTCTATTATATCATACTACCATGGTCATGAACTTAAGGACTCGATCTCATGATCATCATAGAACTGCATCTCCTCTATCAAGGTTTATAGATTCCATCTTGGTGTAATCCAGTTCCTACAATGAATATGCTATAGCCAACATACACCTCAGGATTCCAAATGATTGATAAGAGCATGATGTTATCGTTAAGACACCATGTTTATCAGTTTAATTTCAATTTCTTAAAATAATTAAAAATAGATAGCAAGTAGTGAGTTGGGTCGAATCTACAGAGAAGGCAGTATTTTAATTTTAAAATCTTTGAACTTTATAAAAGAAAAGAAAAGAAAAGAGTTTTGAAAAAGAAATCAATGTAAAAAAAAATAGAATTATAAGTCAAAACTAAAAAGTGCAGAAATTTAAAATTGGTACCAAGATCTACTAGTTAGATCTTAGCATCTATTTGCATAAAAATAAAGAGTAATTAAAATAAAGAACAAAAATTTAAATTCATAATTGAAAAGCTGAAATTTAAAGTTCATAAAAAATATTTTGCATTAATTAAAAACTTTATAATTTAAATACATAAAATTTTAAAAGAACTGGAAAAGAAAATAAAAACTAAGAAACAGCTGATCTTGATCTTGGATCGGCATTGGCATTGAGATCGTGCAGAAGCTAGCTCTTCTTCACAGCACCCATTGCCTTGAAGCAGCCTCTAACCTAAGCATGGCTCTAATCTTTACCAAACTCGTCATGACTAAAGAAAATTGATTATAGAAGCTTGGGGTCCTTTAAATAGATGTTGGAGGGTTGGAGGATTTTTCTATAAGCAACATGGGACTAAGAGCCATTTTAATCATCAAAATATGAAGAAATTTGATGAAAACTTGGATTGAAAGAGTTCTAGATGAATTCTACTACTCTGGATGAAATCTAGCCATTAGATTGGGATCAAACGATTCCAAAATCATCAAAAATAGAGTTTCAAAGCCTAGAATGAGTTGGATTTGATTCTAGCCATCTGATTGCTTTAATCAGGAGGAGATCTAGCCGTTAGATCACCGTTGGGAGGTTGGATCACTGTCGGGAGCTTTTTGGGCTATTGGATCTGAGTTTGGAGCACTGTCGGCCATCAGATCATGAACAAGGAGAGCTAGAAAATCAAATCAAAACTGGAAATGACCCTCACCATTGGATCTAGACTGCAAACCACTAGAATCTCTGATGGCACCATTACTGCTCATGTGGACCATATAGACCAGGCGTAATTGAAGACTAGACCAATCAGTGCATGGCAAGCCCTATGAAATTTTCATTTTACCCCTATATGCCACGATGAATTTTCTGTAGACTCTTTAGCAATCTTGGACCACCACGTGGCATGCTCTAATTAGGCGCCTTCTGCTGAGCTGACGGTCCATGCCTAGATTATAGACCGGCGGATAGCTTCTATGGCTGAGCCAGCTTGGCTTGGCTCGTCGGCTTGGCTGGGCAAGCCGACTGAGCCGATTCCTTTTTTATTTTTATTTTTTGTTTAAAAATTCATATCTGATCTATTTTAACTTTATTTTTCTCTAAATTTATTTTATTATGATAAAAAATGAGCTCTTTTTATTAATAATAATATTTTATTTTTTAATTTTTTATTATTTTTTAATTATTTTTTTAATTAATAAAAATATTAATTTTTAAAAAATATATAAATAAGTTTTTTATTTTTAAAAATATATATAAATAAGTTTTTTATTTTTAAAAATAAATATAAATTAATTAATAAATTAATATTTTTATTGATAAATTTATGGTGCTTATCACATCTTCCAACTTAAGCTTTGCTCATCCATGAGTAAAGAAAGAATTTAGTTTTAGATACCTTTTATCCTTAGAGTTTCGAATTTTATCTTAGTTTTTAAAATAGCCATTGATATTTAGTAGAGCATAAATAAGATATGTCATAGGAGTATTAGTACTTAGCAATATAAAAATTAAGTAAAAAATATTAATTTTTTCTAAACTTTTTCTAAATTATCTCTATCTTTATCTCTGAATTGTTTAAACTTTTAAATGGGCAAATGTATTATTACTTTCATTCTTTATTTATTAAATTTTTTTATTCATATTATCCACTTTTTGATGTGAATATCATTACTTACTTAGGCAACGAGATCTAGATATTCGATGAAAAATTGATATTTTTTTTAACGTTGTACCACTATTGAGTGCCTTAATCCCTTAAGCTTTCTATTTGATCTATGTAGCAAGTCTTGGGCCAATAACTACCAAATCAGTTGACTTTAGGAAACTAGGTATAGAATACCCCACAAGTTTACTAGGTCAAATCAAATAGACTACGAGTTAAGACTAGCTTTACAATGAGCTTCTTCATCTTTTCCATCTTTTGATGTGAAACTCAATGCTTGCTTTGGCAAAGAGATCTGATTACTCAATGAAAAGTGCTAAAAAATTATTTTATTTAAAATTTTTATTGTTATTATTATTTTATGAAGAAATATATAGTTATTCTATATAAGTTCATAAAAAGTAGACTCTTCTTTGATGTTGGTAGGAAAAATTAGAAGTACTCAAAGAAAAATTATGTATGTTCTAGACTTAACTTTTTATTAAATTTTCTTAATACCTGATCCCTCAATATCTCATAAATTTTATAATCTGTGCATCAATTTTTTTTTATAAAAATGCTTAGTTCAACTTGATTCTTAAGTATAATCGAGTGTTTAAATACTAAATACTAACTTCTTCGAGGACTTAAAAATTTATATATATTATTATTCTTTTTCTTAATTTAATTGATATTATCCTCAATGGAGAAGAAAAATAAAGAGTGTAATAAAGAATAAAAAATAATACACCTGATTTAATATATTTTTGTGGTCCATTATATGCATTTAAAAATTTGATTCTTCTCCTAACTTATTCAAAATATTTTAAAAAGAAAATAAACTAAAAAGATAAATTAAATGCAAGAAAACTAAATATTGGATTGCCTCCCAATAAGTACTAAGTTTACCATCTTCAACCAGATAAATTTCAATAATTTTGGATTGCCAATCATAGGAAACTCAATGCAACTTAACTATCCTATATCAAATACTGGATTGACAAATTTCAATGATTTTAGATTCCTAATCGTAAGAAGATAGTTTGTTATCCATTTATTGATATATGCATTATTATTTATGGGAAGATAGTTAATGACCCTAATCTTTGTCCCATATTTGTTAAAAATTTCTCCTATTTATTCTTCTAAAATGCTCATATATATTGTTTTTGTATTAGAAGTTGAATTTAATGCAATGAATACTGGAAGGATGACTAAAGGTGCCTTTAATTATGAAAGTAAATTAATATAATCTTGTTTAAACGACTCCATTGATACTTCATTACATGCCTCTTAATTTTTAAAAGAAGAAGAACCGGCTTCTAGGGTTCAAGGAAATAGGATTTTAGGTTTATAGAACTCGGACATATCATCTATTCTCTTTTCTCCTTTATCTGCTTCATTTAAACTAGAACCAGCATCAGTACTAGTTTCGGGCTCAGGTTCTTCTATATAGTTAGTCTCAGTACTAACCTTTCCTTTAAATTTTTATTTTAGCTAGCAATAGTACTAGCCTTTCTCACCTAATCTTGATGTAGGTCCATAAGAATCCTATAACTTTTAAGTTTAGAAATTACTTTGGCATTCTCTAATTGGAGATTTCTAAATGGAACATTAGATTGATGACTTAGTCCAAGTGGTTGGTGGACACTAGGTGGGTTGATTATAAGATTTGAAATTGGTAGGCTCGGTAGTTGATCTAGTTCTCTCTTCATGTTAGACTCAACTAATTATCCTATTTGAGCTTCTAGCCTGATGATAGATTCTTATTGAGTCAAGATTGATTGTTGTTGATTCAGAATTAATTATTGAAGTTGGTTAAATCTATCGTTAGCTAGATTAGTTTGTTGAGGAGGTGGATATGATGGTTGATTATAATGCAATAGCTGGGAAGACTGACTAGGCTGACCCTCATTATAGGCATAATTTTGATAGTGGGTCTGAGCCTGAGTCTATTGCGGTATCTAAGAAAAATTAGGATGGTTCCTCCAATCTGAGTTATATGAATTTGAAAAAGAATCACTAATAGGCTTGGAGTAGCCTAGAGCAGCTTGAACTTGTTCTTGGATGAAAGGTGAAAACCGTGCAGCCATAGGACATTCACTCACATGATGGGTTGGGCTGACACAAATTGAACAAATCTCCTAATAATTAGAGGGTGATGTAAATTATGCAAGAGATTGTTGACCTAGGATTAGGAGTTGATCTAATTTCTGAGCAAGAAAATCTATTTTATTTATCAGGTTCAAATTAGCCTTAGAACTAGATTCTAAATATTTAAATTCATAGATCCCTGCCCAGATTTGGTTGAAAGAAAATGAAGCATAGTTGATTGAGTATTCATTCAAGATTTCAAATAAGGTATAGGCTTCGTCCTCACTCTTGTTCATGAATGCACCTCCACAAGATGTATCTATCATTCATTTATAATGGTCTTCTAAACCCTCATAGAAAGCTTGAACTATTTGCTACTTAGACAGACCATGGTATGGGCATTTTTTAATAGGTTTCTTAAATCTCTTCCATAACTTGTGAATTTATTTCCCTGGAAGAGGAGCAAATTCTATGATAGCTCGCCTCATAATGTTGGTTCGGCCTATGGAATAAAATTTCTTAAGAAATTTACTTTGCAAATCAACCCAAGTTTTAATTAGTCTCCCTATTATGCTAAGCCAGTACTTAGCTTTATCTTTCAATGAAAAAGGAAATAAAATTAGTCTAAGGGCATTCTCAATTAAATTTTAAATTTTTACTATAGAGTAGATTTTTAAAAACTCATCCAGATGCTTATAAAGATCTTTATTGGTGTTTCCATAAAAAAATGAGTGCATATGAATTATGGTCATCTTGATCTCATAGTGGGTAGCATGAATATCAGGTAACCGGATACAAGTCGATAGGCTATAGGTGAAAGAAATAAAGTATTTCTTCATCTGCCTAAGTGGTTCTCTAAAATTTTTAATCATTTGGTTATTAGGTTTAATATGGTTCAGCTACTTAATTTTATGGTTAGGTTCAATTAGATCAGGTAAAGCAATTTTCTATCATGTATGTACTAGTGTAATCCTAATGTATGGTTTAAAATTTTTTAGACTTTTTCAGAACTTTTTATTATTTTTATTATTTTATTATTTCTTAAAATATTTTATAATTTTTTTATAATTTTTATATTATTATTATTTTTTAATTTTTTAAAATTTTTTTTATTTATTATTTATTATTATATTTTTAAAAAATTAATAATTTTTAATATTTTATTATTTTATTATAATTTTATTTATTTATTTATAATTTTTATTTATTTAAATTTATTTAATTATTTTTACTATTTTTAATTATTTTTATTATTTAATTATTAATTATTAATTATTTTAAATTTATTTTATTTTAATTTATTTTATTTTGAAAGAGAAGAGGAGAAAAGAAGAAGAAAGAAAGAAGATTTCTAAAGAAGAGGTCCTAAGGAGTCCTAGAGCTAAGAAGAGAGTGAGGATTAGGTTTAATTAGATTTAATATTTTAGTTAGCAATCAACTTAGGTAAACAATCCTAACTAAGAGTTTTCCTAGATCTAGATAGCTCCTAACTACTGAGGTTACCTTCAAGCCCTTTAAGTGTAAAATCAGCCAATTAATTGGCCAGATAAGTATAAGGTTGGTGGGAGTCCCCTTATTGCTTATCTTAGATACCAATTATGCTTGACTAGGTAAGCTAACGGAATCAATTATAAACCACCTTCCTTCAGCCTCAGTCATTCCTAAACCACTTGCCTTAGTTACTAGTCAAACTGACTAACCCTAATCCAATCCAATTTTTAGGATTTCTTGTCCTAATGAGCTCGAGTTCCTATGATCGATGTCTAATTGATTTTAAAATTAAAGGCTTAGGTCAATGCAGGATGCTGGTTGGTTGTTTATGGGTTAAGAAAAGGTGATCAAATTCCCAGCTTATGTTATTTAATAGGTTGTACTCTTAATTTGGTTTAATATGAATATGTATAAAAGAATAATTTACGCAAGGAGTTTTATGTAATTTAAACTAGATGCATGCAACTAATTGAGTCTTGAGAAGCTTACCTCACCTCTATTAATTATCAAAAAAAATAAAAATAAAAATAAAACTAATATGATGCATGCTCTAAGTATTTAGGATTTTCAATCTTGTCATGAAGCTTTTAATTAGGTTTAAGTGGATATTTTTTAAATTAATTTTAAAAAATAAATAATAATTTTAAAAAAATCCAGGGTTTGGATTAATCTCACCAAGTAGGATTGGAAGTTTCCTCCTTGCCTTAATCTTTTTGTTCTTTTTTTTTTCTCTCTTTTTCTTTGTAAAATTAAGAAGAAAAAGTTAGTAAGCAATATTTATAAAAAAATAAAGAAATTAAAAATTTATTTATAATTAATTTATAAAAAATAGTCAAAGAAATCAAAAGAAATTAATACTCATGCCTTCTCCGACAATGGTGCCAAAAACTTGATAAGAGCATGATGTTGTCTTTAAGACATTATGTTTATTAGTTTAATTTTGACTTTTTAAAATAATTAAAAATAGGTAGCAAGTAGTGAGTCGGGTCAAATCCATAGAGAAGATAGTATTTTAATTTTGAAATCTTTCATTTTTATAAAAGAAAAAAAAAGAAAAGAGTTTTGAAAAAGAAATAGAAGTTGGAAAAATAGAATTATAAGTAGAAACTAAAAAATGAAGAAATTTAAACTTGGTACTAAGATCTACTAGTTAGATCTTAGCATCTATTTGCATAAAAATAATGAGCAATTAAAATAAAAAATAGGAATTTAAATTTGTAATTAAAAAGCTAAAATTTAATGTGCATACAGAAAATTTTGTATTAATTAAAAAGTTCATAATTTAAATACATGAAATTTAAAAAGAATTGAAAAAGAAAATAAAAACTAAGAAACAACTGATCTTGATCTTGGATCGACGTTGGCATTGAGATGGTGTAAAAGCCAGCTCTTCTTCACAGCACCTGATCTTGAAGCAGCTTCTAACCCAAGTATGGCTCTAACCTTTACCAAACTCCTTCCCAAGATCGAAGATAATTGATTTTAGAAGCCTGGGGTCCTTTAAATAGTTTTTGAAGGGCTAGAAGATTTTTCTGCAGGCAATGTGGGACTAAGAGCCATTTTAATCATCAAAATATGAAGAAATTTGATGAAAACTCAAATTGTAAAGTTTTGGATCAAATTCTGCTGCTCTAGATGAAATCTGACCATCAAACGAGGATCAAACGATTTCAAAATCACCAAAAATGGAGTTTTAAAAGCCTAAATTGAGTTGAATTAGATTCTAGTTATCCGATCACTTTAATCAGGAAGAGATCTAGCCATTAGATCACTACTGGGAGGTTGGATCACCGTCGGGAGCTTTCTGGGCTATTGGATTTGAGTTTGCAGTGCTGTCGGCCGTCAGATCGCAATCAAGGAGAGCTAGGAAAACTAAATCAAAATTAAAAATGACCCTCGCCATTTGATCTGGACCGCAAACCACCAAAACCATCCGTTGGTGCCATTAGTATTCATGTGGACTGCATAGACTAAGATCGGACCAATCATCGCATGGCAAGCCCTATGAAATTATCATTTTATCGCTGTACGCCGTGATGAATTTCCTATAGACCCTTTAGTGGTCTTGGTCCACCATGTGGCATGCTCTAATTAGGCGCCTTCTACTAAGCTAGCGATCCATGCTTTGATCGTGGACTAGCGGGTGGCTTTCATCGTTGAGTCGGCTTGGCTTAGCATGCCGGCTTGGTTGGACAAGCCGACTGAGCTAATTATTTTTTTATTTTAATTTTTTATTAGAATTCATATCTAATCCATTTTAACTCTGTTTTGCTCTAAATTTATTTTATTATGATAAAAAATAAATTTTTTTTATTGATAATAATATTTTATTTTAAATTTTTATTATTTTTTAATTAATAAAAATATTAGTTTATCAAAAATATATATATTGATTATTAATTTTTAAAAATAAATATAAATTAATTAATAAATTAATATTTTTATTGATGAATTTATGGTACTTATCAATGGTTAGGAGATTGAGTTATGGTATAGTCAAACTATAACACACTTAAGGTGAACTATCGATACACCTCAGGTCAAAGTGTTGGGAAATATGTTCCAAAGCCAATCGTCAATCTGTTGACGATTGAGCTACCTTATAATTATCATTGATTTATTAATAAATAAAATATTTATTTTAGCATTTTCATCATATGGTATACATCTTCTAATGACCTTCATTATTGTGATGAAGTCCTTCGGACTATTTAGTTTCGATAAAGAGAGGATTTATCAATTAGTCCTTAAAACTATTCATGACTAAATGATACGTTATTAATTAGGACGATAGTAATTAACAAGCATAGGTCATTGTATGCCATGTAGGTTAGTTATCCTCTTAATCAAAGAGTGTAAAAACATCGGTATGGCATACAAGTGAGATGTATGGGTACATCATCATTGAACTTGACTAACTCTAGAGCATTCTGCTGTCGACAATTTCTCTGATGGGATATAGGTATAAACCCTTAGACTTGAGATCACTATAGTATCTTGCAAGCAACTCATTGTGCTTCGGTACCAGACTAACTAAATTTCTAATTTAGTGATAAAATATTTTTGGACACAGTCAAGTACTTACGAAGTTGGTGAGTGATTAAGATGGGATTGACCGCTCCAAGAGTTGGAGAAGAATGCATCACTATATTTCAATATAGCAAAAACCTTGGCCAGGGTAATCCATGAGATGGATTTGATATTTTGAAATACAATATGGATGACCCAATCAGGGTTGACAGTCAAACTCTAAGATGTTGTATGAGCATTTTGGTCAAGGGGATGAATTATACGAAAACTATATCTACATGGGTCTAAGAATATTGTTCTACATATTCGACCTATCTGGCCATCAGGTACCATTACTAGATGATCACTTTGATTGGTATAGGATTTTATTTCTGTGCTACTAGCTTAGGTTTGGACCTATGGGGTCACACACATAAGAGTTCTCGATCTGATTGGATGGTTGATCGATGATTAAAAATCGTTCTAGGGTTAAACATTCAATACGATTAATATTTGACTTAGTGCATGTATTATAGAAGGATCGATTAGCAATTTGATTGCTAATTGGATTAATTTGATTAAGCTAGAGGACTGAAATTAAGTCTAATTAATTATAATTTAATTAGATTTGATTGGGCTTGATTGGATCAAGTCTAATTGGTTTATTGGATGAGCAAATTGCAAGCAAGAACTAGTCCTAGTTTAATTAGGACTTGTATCAACCCAATTTCTAATTTAATTAAAAAATTAAATCAAAATTAAATCTAATTAAACCTAATTTAATTAGATTATTAGTTGGACTAAGATCTAATTTAATTAGATTAATTAAATTTTAATTTAATTTGGTCTAAGGATCAAATTGGACTAAGTCAAACTAGGAGTCTTAGTGAGACTAGGACTCCTATCTCCATGCGCCACCTTAGCCCCAAGTCCCCCCATGCCATTTGTTTTGGATTTTTTTATGAAAATATTTCCCTCTAGATATTCATGCATGCCCCCTTGCTCCTTTTATCTCAAATATGATATTTAGATATAGTGATCAAGTCAAAAGAAGAGTTTGAGTTGATTTAAACTCTACGAGATAAAGTTTTGAAAAACCAAAACTACTTTCCATTTTGTGTCATTCACATCCCTATTATTTCTCTCAATTTTTTGTGTCTTTTAGAGAAGGATTTGTGCAAAATTCTCAGGTGGTTCACAAAGAAAAAAAAAGAAGGGGGTGCCCAAGAGTTGGGTGCCCCAAGTCTAGCCCTATTTGGGTAACCCTTGACTAGGTATTTGACCTTGTCAAGGATTCCTCTATATCTCTATATATAAAATGAATTATAACCTAATTTTTTTGGGGATTACACATTTGAGAGAGATCATTTGGTGGGTGAAAATTTTGAGAGAGAAGCCTAGGGCATGAGATTTTGTTAAGGCACCAATCAAGATGCTTTGGTGAGAGAAGAAAGAAGAGGGTCTTCTTCTAGGGTTTTTCTTCTACTCCTATTTGTCCATCTTTGTGAGTATTTAAGAGGTGTCTCATCATCATGAATCATCTTCCTCAAATTCTAAAAGTTGAAGAGTCCAAGCTTGAAGGAAGAAAGATCCAAATCTACTGTCAGAGAAGGATTAGCATAGCACTAGCATACTGTGCTAATTTTCAGGCATCAAACTTCAAATCTACGATCGAGGGCTCGTATGGATAACTCATAGAGGATGGATGCATGTGCGGCTTGAAGCAACCATCTTAGGCCTGGATCAGCAAATTAAGAAACTCAAGATTTAAAGGTAAGGATGATCTGATCTTCCTATTACGTGTCTAGATTTGATCTAGAATAGTCTGCTGTTGATATGATCAACATGTAGTTCTTTTGATATTTTATTTTCTGATTTAATAGCATGCCTTAATCATGTAATAGGATCCTAGATCTAGGATTTTATTTTATATTGTTCATGATTTAATGTGATTAATTCATCTCTTTCACTATAATTTTGAAAAAATTTCAAAAGCTAATCCTAGAATCCTAGATCGGTTCCTACGCAAAGAACTAGACACACAACTATAGCATTGAGCTTAGTCATCGATGAGAAGATAGACTTTCTTATGACTGCTTTGAAGAAAAATCCTGATTTCTCAGATCAGGTTCATTCAGATATGACCGGATCAAGAGATATATTTTAAAATTTTTTTTCTTTGATCCAAATCAGATTTGAGATATTTTCAGATCTGATTCTTATTATTCTAATAATAAAAATAAAATCTAGATAAATTAAATCAAATTTAATTTACCTTGATGTAGGGTAATCCTATCACCCGTTGATGATCCTGTAAGCAGTGGAAGGTTCTGGATCTAGTCACGCAAGTGCCTGGCCTCTATCGGTATCCACTCGAACTGGATCTAGAGATCCTCTTCTTCTCTATCACATCTCCAAAATTAGATCCAAATCTGATTTGGAGGATCTTCAAAATACCTTTCGAAGATCAACAGTTGTCCTTTGTAGCAGCGCAACCTTCTAGCTTTCTATCGCCTTTCTCTCATCTGGATTGCACCAACTTGGATCCCAAACTACTTTGGGTGTGGAGAGGAGAGGGAGAAGATGGTCTTGGCATGGAGGAGGAGGAGAGAGGCATCCTTGGGGCATGGAGAGGAATTCTTATGTATTTTGAGTTGGGCACAGGGTCATATTTATAGACTATGCGTGATCCAACTCCTCTTTTTTTCAACCAATCACAACTCTTTGTTAAATTAGATCTAAATCTAATTGGTGGAAATAGAGTTCGTTGGATTCCTCCTTAGATGGTGCCTAAGACTAGTCAAAGTTGGTTCTTAGGAGGAGTCTAACCAAAATCCAAAAGGGAGATGGAGTCCCTATCCAACAGGGACTCCTAGGCGCCTCCTGCTTGGGCGCACGCCACCCTTGGCGTGCGCCCTCCTCCTTGCCAGGTTCTGGCAGGGGGACAAGCCCCCACCAGCTCTCCAATAGGTGTGTGACACATGGACAGAAGTCAAAGTATCAATGGTCAACATTTGACCAGTCAAAGGTCAACTTTTGACCAAAGTCAAAGGACGAGAAATGGTAGGTGACCAAAAATGGTAGGTATTATCTTACAAAATAAGACAATCCTTTTTTGATCTGGACAGGCTCCAGTCAGACCAAGTGAAGGCCTCTGATCGAGCACAAACACCTTTGGCTCAGTCAGGATAACTATTTATGATAGTAAAAGAAGAACGTTAGGTTCAATCGAGTGCTAGCACGATTTTCTTGAACCTAATTGAATCTCATTCAGATCAATTGAACTGGATTAGTTCAATTGATGATCACCTAGATTCAAACCCTTGTTTGTGTGACCCAGTTAGGTTCAGTTCTGTATGGTAATAGGATATGTCATGATCTCTATCATCGACATCATCGAAACTTCTTTCGATGGATCAGAACTCTTCTGATTCGAAATAGCTAGAATGATCGATCATCTAAATCATTCTAATTGCTCCCAAAATCCACCAGTGACACCTAGCAGTATATGGTGGCAACCCATCAGAGCTGAATGTAAACCTCTTGGTGCAGCTACCTATGTGATTAAGTTCTTCTATCTTGAGCCCCGATCAGATTAGGGTTAAGGTGAACTCGTCAAACCCTAGTTTCTATCATATGATGTAATCATTCGATTCAAGTCCTGATGTGAAAACCTAAATAGAAACTCTTTCTATTATTTCACTCTGCCATGGCCATGGGCTTCTGGAACTTGATTCTCATGATCATCATAGGGCTGCTCCTCTACCACCGAGGTAGATAGATTCCATCTTGATGCAATCCAGTTCCTACAATGAACATGCTATAGCCAACATACACCTCAGGGTTCCGATATGGCTAGGAGATCGAGTTATGGTGTAGTCAAACTATAACACCCTCAAGGTGAACTGTCGATGCACCTCAGGTCAAAGAACCAGACACACCACTGCAGCATCGAGTCAGTCATTGACGAGAAGGTAGACTTCCTAATGACTACTCGAGGTGGTCACGCTCAGTGCCCTCGTTCTCTAACGAGTACCTGTACTCTCACTCCGGTGTCTCCACACCGTAGACTCAAGACTCATCTACTAAAGAGAAGCGATTGTACACCAACCTTCTGGATCAATCACCATCCTCGTGATGATCCTATGGTCAGGAGCATTTTATGAGTTAATAATGATTATTCATGTCTTAAATTTTCAACTCTTGAAAATATGAATTATCATTACCATTAACTCAAAGGATGTATCACAGACACTAAATACACATATGTGATAGAAAATAACCCATTTTATTGATTATAGTCAAAATTATAATTTTGCCCCTAGAAGTGTATTACAAGTGTCAGCCAATTCTGGACTTCTAGGGCACATATATCTAACAATCTTCACTTATCCTAAAGCCAATTGGCTACAAGTCTAAGTCCCATCTTCTCAAGGTGGGCTTCAATTTTTTGTTGTCCCAACGGCTTTGTAAGTGGGTCTGCCACATTATCTGCGGAATTGACTCTCTTGACCTCGACGTAATCCTTCTCGAGGTAATCGCGGATGAGGTGGTATCGCCGCTCAATGTGCTTGGATTTTTGGTGAGACCTCGGCTCCTTAGCAAGGGCTATGGCGCCATTATTGTCGCAGTACAGAGGAATGGCATCTGATGGCATTACTCCGATTTCTGTAGCAAACTTCTTATACCAGAATGCTTCCTTTGCAGCCTCTGATGCAGCGATATATTCTACTTCCATGGTGGAATCTGCTATCATGGTTTGCTTGAAACTCTTCCAGCTGACAGCACCACCATTGCACATAAATAGATTCCCAGATGTCGACTTTCGATCATCTATATCGGACATGAAATTCGAGTCTGTGTATCCTTGGACTTGGAGTTCTCCATTACCAAAGACCAACATCATATCCTTAGTTCTTCTTAAGTACTTAAGGATACATTTCATAGAAGTCCAGTGTTCTTCACCTGGATTTGACTGATATCTGCTTGTGACACTCACAGCATGGGCTATATCAGGTCGTGTACATAGCATGGCATACATGAGGCTCCCTATTGCAGAAGCATAAGGGATCTTGCTCATGCATTCTATTTCCTCAGGTGTGCTAGGGCACATCTTCTTGGAAAGATGAATACCATGTCTGAAGGGTATTAATCCCCTCTTAGAGTTTTCCATACTAAACCTCTTTAGTACTTCCTCTATGTACATCTTCTGTGAAAGTCCTAGCATCCTATTCGGTCTATCCCTTATAGACCTTAATTCCTAGAATAAAGGATGCTTCACCTAGGTCTTTCATGGAGAATTCCTTGGACAACCATATTTTGACTGTCGTCAACATGGGAATATCATTCCCAATAAGGAGGATGTCATCCACGTACAATACGAGGAAGACAACAATGCGCTCCCACTGACCTTTTTGAAGACACACGGTTCCTCTTCATTTTTGATGAAACCAAACTTTTTGATCACATCATTGAAACAAGTGTTCCAGCTCCTGAGATGCTTGCTTAAGTCCATATATGGACCTTTGCAGCTTGCAAACCTTGTGATCAGTATCACTGGATGTGAAACCTAGCGGCTGTTCCATATAGATATCTTTCTCAAGATATCCATTTAAGAATACCATTTTCACGTCCATTTGCCATATTTCATAATCGAAATAGGCTGTAATAGCAAGCAATGTGCGGATGAATTTTAGCATAGCCACTGGGAAAAGGTATCCTGATAGTCAATGCCTTCATGTTGACTATAACCTTTTGCCACTAGTCTAGCCTTGAATGTCTCCACATTTCCATCTACACCAATCTTTCTCTTGAAGATCCATTTACACCCAATAGGTACTATACCTTTTGGTGGATCTACCAAGGTTCAGACTTGGTTTGAGTGCATCGAGTCAATTTCTGACTGCATTGCCTCTAGCCATTTCTCAGAGTCGATATCTGATATCGCCTCATTGTAGGTTTTGGGATCATCACCATGAGCACCATTACCTACGAGGAACATTTTCTCTACTTTCCTCTGAAATAATACCTAAGTATCTTTCAGGAGGATGGGAAACTCTTTCTGATCTATGAGGTGGAGGAGGTAGTGTTCTTATTGGCTCAACCTGATTTGGTTCCAATTGGTCCTTAGCTCATTGTACTTGTGAGACTTTCTCATCAAGCTTAATCTGCTTTCCAATGCCGCTATCTTGAATAAACTATTTTTCAAGAAAGATGGCATGTCGACTCACAATCACATTATGGTCTTCTGGAATGTAGAAATAGTATCCTAATGACTCTTTAGGATATCCTATGAATCGAGCTCTAAAGGACCTAAATTCTAACTTGTCCTGCTTGTTGTCTTTTGACATGAGCCGGACAACCCCAAATTCTGAGATGACTCAGACTTGGTTTCTTACCATGCCATATCTCATACGGTGTGGTAGGAACGGTTTTAGAGGAAACCCTATTCAGTAGATAAATTGAAGTTAACAATGAGTGTCCCCAAAAAAATCAGGGAGGTCTGTGAAGCTCATCATGGATCGGACCATATCCAATAGAGTCCAATTTCTCCATTCTAAAATCCCATTGAGTTGAGGTGTTCCTGGTGGAGTCCATTGAGAGACTATGCCATTTTTCTTAAGATAGTCTAGGAATTCCTGGCTAAGGTATTCACCTCCTCGATCTGATCGAAGAACCTTAATGGGTTTTCCAGTTTGTTTTTCTACTTCATGTCTGAATTCTTTGAACTTTTCAAAAGCTTCAGACTTGTGTCTCATAAGATACACATACCCATACCTAGATAGATCATCGGTAAAGGTAATGAAGTAGACAAAATTGCCTCTAGTCGGCACATCAAATGGGCCTGCACACATCAGTATGTACTAGGGCAAGGAGATCTGTGGCCCTTTCCCCATGTCCTACAAAAGGGAGTTTAGTCATTTTGCCTTGAAGACAAGATTCACAAGTTGGATATGACTCGGAAGTCAATGGACTCAATAGCCCATTTTTCTTCAATTTGTTGATCCTATCTTCTGCTATATGACCTAATCTCAGGTGCCATAGATACCTATCATTTGGACTATCCCTAGGTCATTTGGCATTCACGTTTTGCTCGATAGTTAGAACAGATACATCAATATGTAGCTGATAAAGACCATTAATAAGGAAACCATTTGCAATTTTATTTCTTTCATAAAGAATGTTACAATGGTCCTTAAAGAAGGTAATCACATAGCCTTCTAGTGCTAAGCATGAAACAGAAATCAAATTCCTGCTAGCTGCAGGCACATAATAACAGTCTTTCAAAACTAAGTCTAAACCAGATGGTAATCGAAGAGGGATATGTTCCCACCGCCACTGCAGCAACTCTTGCTCCATTTTTGATGCGTAGGATCATGTCTCCATCCCTCAGCCTCCTGCTATCCTCAAGACCCTGCATGGAAGTGCACAGATGAGCACTAGAACCTAGAGTCAAGCACCCAACTGGATGCAGAAAGAAATCATAAGGTTAGACTCAATAACGAGCATACCTCCAGAAGGACCTTCCTTCTTGTTCTTCAGGGTGGCCAGGTAAGTAGGGCAGTTTCGCTTTCCAATGGCCGTCGCTGTTGCAATGGAAACACTTTTCTTTGACAGCGGCCTTCTTTTTCGGCTCTGCCTTCTTCTTCTTTTTTTCTTCCATCTTCTGCTTTTTCACAGACTTCTTTTTCTTTTCATAAGACTTTCTTTTGGAAGAAGTCCATTCCATAGCAAGAACTGAGCCTTTAGAACCTTTCATAGAAAGCTCAGCGGTGACCAGCATATTCATTAATTCGGCCAAGGAATTTTGAAGTTTATGCATGTGGTAATTCATGATGAATTGCCCATATGCATCAGTCAAGGATTGCAGAATAATATCATTCTGCAGATCCAAGTCTAACTTCACACCGAGCTTCTCAAGCTCTTCCAATGTCCTTGATCATCATCAGATAGTGATCTTGGACTGACTGCCCATCACGCATCTTAGCCTTAAAAAGTCATTTCGTGACTTGATACTTGGCTGCGCGACTCTGTTCACCAAACATCTCCTTACAGGTGAGCCAACATTTGGCGAGCAGTCCCGATATCTTCATGTTGGCGCTGGAGCTCATCAGACATCGAGCCCAACATGTAATATCTGGCCTTATTATCTTCGTCTATCCATTTTTTCAGAGACGCTCTCTGTTCAGTGGATGGACGGGCTGGTAAGGTGGGAGGGTCCTGGTCCAATACATGGGTTAACTTCTCAAAACCCAAAATAATTTTGTAGTTCCTGAGCCAATCTTTATAATTGGGTCCGGTCAGTCTATGTGTGTCCAGGATACGTGCCTAATGGGTTGGACGCAGACATTTTTTCTGTAGAGAGTCAAAGATTCTAGTTAGATACTGTAATTATGACTTGACCAATTTATTTAGAGATTTTATTTTTAAACAAATTAGCTCCCACTATTTTCTCGGATCCCTACACTCCCTCTGTAGAGATGCGAAAATCTCCATGATTAATGATTTCTAGTGGGTGGTGCGGTCTCACCAACTGACTCATCACCTCACCTAACAGTTATTGGTGATGGGTTAGCCAATGAGTGAACAACTCTTGTTCAATGATTCTCTAATCATGGTGCACCCAAACTTGGTCTCTAATTCATGAATCTCACCGTATCCGGAATATTGATCCACTCCTTAGTTAAGTCAGACCCACCATTTGCACAGACTGGATTCCTAATTGAGTCTCTCACCGTATCCAAAATATTGAGCCCAACTCATCCTCCAGCCCATAGCATCCAATGCCTAATAGACATGGTTGCATCTTTTCGGTGCAACTGAGCCACTGTATCCAGCCGAGAACAATCAACCCCGGGAAGGGCCCGCACATCTACAATGGTGGAAGACCTCAGACTTAATCTTTTCTTAGGGAGAATTGATTCAGGTCTCATTAAACTAGACTTGTCATAGTCATAACAATTATGACTAACCTAGTGGCATGGGTTAGCTCGGATTATTGACCACCTCAAATCAGAACTGAGTGTCAACAGATATGGCCAGGTAAGTGAGATCGGTGGAAGGGATATGCCATTAACTCGTACAAGAATGCATTCAGGTCGAGTAGCTTCCAATTAAAAATCAGTCGGTCGTATGTGCCAAACTTACCTTAGACACCAAATTGTTGAGTCAGAACCAATTGGGTTAGCCTACAATCCAGACTCTAACCTCTGAGCCTAATTAGGTCTTGCTTGATCGTGACTCGATCTTGACCCAGACTTAATCCTATTAGGCTGGTCAATTTAAGCATTGTTGATCCCATCTAACCAACTCTTGATTCGGTTTGATCAACCGCTTAGACCTAATTGAGCTACCCAAGCCCGAACCCAGTATTATGAATATGTCTTAGATCTGAAATTCTCAATTTTAGACCTAATTAATATTCCATAATCTTAATTCTTAATTAAGTAGGGTTCATAAACAAAATATGCACAATAAATCCTAGGGTTTCAGGATCTAGGGATTTTGCAGAAAGTAAGTTTTGGGATTTCTGATTAAGGACGAACACGCAGCACCCCTACACGTCATAAGAACACCCCATCGGATGGGAAGGAGAGGCCTTTAAACCCTTCTTCATTCTTATGACCGGACGGCCAAGAGGAACGCCTTAATCAGGAACATGTAATACTACAAAATAGTTTTAGATCTATATCATATATCTCATATACAAATTAGATCTAATCATGGCATATTTTGCATACATCTCATGTATCGAATCATGCATATTTTTCAGATCTAAATTATCTCATAATAATCTAAAAAATTAGATTTAAATTGATCTTATCAAAATAAACTCTAATCTAGACAACTATGTAGAACTATTCTACAACTAGTCTAGACATGCATCAATCATATCTCATATGATGTTTAAAATTAAATAATTTTTATTTGCTATTTTTTAGATGTTATTATAATAATTATAATATCAAAAAATAGTAAATAAATAGATCTAAAATATGATTTAATCAAATTAAATTATAAACATGCAAGACTATTCTATAGAACTATTCTATTTTAGAACTAGTCATGCATATTTTCTAATCTTAGATCCAAATCATTTAATTTTAATTTTTTCTGATTTTAGATCTGATCACATCTCATGTGACATCTAAAATCACTTATTTTTTAATTAAAATAAATTTAAAATTAGATCTAAATACTTTAGAACCTTGGCTCTGATACCAGTTGAAGGAAAATCCTGATTTTTCGGACCAGGTTCGTTCAGATCTGATCGGATCAAGAGATATATTTCAAAATTTTTTTCTCTTTGATCTAATCAGATCTGAGATATTTTAGATTAATTCTTATTATTTTAATAATTAAAAATAAAATTTAAATAAATTAAATTAAATTTAATTTATCTTGATGTGGGTAATCCTATTACCCGTTGATGATCCTATAAGCAGCGGAAGGTTCTGGATCTAGCCACGCAAGTGCCTGGCCTCTATCGGTATCCACTCGGGCTAGATCTAGAGATCCTCTTCTTCTCTATCATGTCTCCAAAAATTAGATCTGGATCTGATTTGGAGGATCTTCAAAATACCTTTCGAAGATCAGCAGTTGTCCTTTGCAGCAGCGCAGCCTTCTAGCTTTCTATCACCTTCCTCTCATCTAGATTGCACCAACTTGGATCCCAAACTACTTTGGGCATGGAGAGGAGAGGGAGAAGATGTCTTGGCATGGAGGAGGAAGAGAAATCCTGATTTCCCGGTCCAGGTTCGTCCAGATCTGATCAGATCAAGAGATATATTTCAAAAATTTTTCTCTTGATCCCAATCAGATCTTGATATATTTCAGATCTGATTCTTATTATTTTAATAAATAAAATAAAATAAGATAAATTAAATCAAATTTAATTTACCTGATTTGGGTAATCCTATTACCCTGTTGATGATCCTGATTGCAGCGGAAGGTTCTGGATCTAGCCACGCAAGCGCCTGGCCTCTACCGGTATCCACTCGGGTTGGATCTGGAGATCCTCTTCTTCTCTATCACACCTCCAAAAATCAGATCTGGATCTGATCTGGAGGATCTTCAAAACTCTTTTGAAGATCTGCAGTCGTCCTTTTGCAGCAGCGCAGCCTTCTTGCTTTTGATCGCCTTTCCTTGATCTGAATCGCACCAACCAAAGTCCAAAACACCTTTTGGACGTGGAGAGCAAGGGGAGAAGAGACTATGGCATGGAGAAGGAGGGGAGAGGCAGCCTTGGGGCGGGGTTTCTCAATTGAATTCATTCTTAATTAGGGTTGGGCGCAGGGTCTTATTTATAGACCTCTTGTGATCCAACTCCTCTTCTTCCTCAACCAATCACAACCCTTTGTGAAATCAGATCTAAATCTGATTGGTTGGAAATAGAGTCCCCTGGATTCCTCCTTAGAGGGTGCCTAAGACCAGTCAAAGTTGGATTCTTAGGTAGAACTCTAATTGGAATCCAAAAAGGGAGATGGAGTCCTTGTCCAACAAGGACTCCTAGGCGCCTCCTACTTGGGCTCACGCCAACCCTTGGCGTGCGCCCTTCTCCTTGCCAGGTTCTGGCAGGGGGACAGGCCCCCACCAGCTCTCCAATAGGTGCATGACATGTGGTCAAAAGTCAAAGTGTCAATGGTCAACATTTGACCAGTCAAAGGTAGACTTTTGACCAAAGTCAAAGAACAAGAAATGGCAGGTGACCAAAAATGGCAGGTAATGTCTTACAAATAAGACAACCTATTCTGACTTGGACAACCTCCAGTCAGACCATATGAAGGCCTCTGATTGAGCACAAACTCCTTTGGCTCAGTCAGGACAACTTATTTATGATAGTAAAAGAAGAACGTTAGGTTCAATCGAGTGCTAGCACGATTTCCTTGAACCTAATTGAATCTCATTCAGATCAATTGAACTAGATCAGTTCAATTGATGATCACCAGATTCAAACCCTTGTTTGTGTGACCCAGTTAGGTTCAGTTCTGTATGGTAATGGGATATGTCATGATCTCTATCATCGACATCATCGAAACTCCTTTCGATGGATCAGAACTCTTCTGATTCGAACAGCTAGAATGATCGATCATCTAAATCATTCTAATTGCTCCCAAAATCCACCAGTGACACCTAGCAGTATATGGTGGCAACCCATCAGAGCTGAATGCGAACCTCTTGGTGCAGCTACCTGTGTGATTAAGTTCTTCTATCTTGAGCCCCGATCAGAATTGTGTTAAGGTAAACCTCGTCAAACCCTAGCTCTGTCATTGATGAATAAATCATTTCGTTCGAGTCCAATGTGAAAAATTCCAAATAGAAACTCTTCATATTATTTCACTCTGCCATGGCCATGGGCTTCAGGAACTTGAATTCTCATATTATGATAGGCTGCTCTTCTACCACCTCTCGAGGTAAATAGATCCCATCTTGATGCAATCCAGTTCCTACAATGAACATGTCATAGCCAACATACACCTCAGGGTTCCATATTGGCTAGAAGACCGAGTTAATGGTGTAGTCAACTATAACACCCTCAAGGTGAACTACCGATGCATACTAGGTCAAAGAACCAGCACACTACTGCAGATCGAGTCAGTCATTGACGAGAATGTAGACTTCCTAATTGACTACTGAGGTGGTCACTGCAGTGCCCTCATCTCTCCTAACGAGTACCTGTACTCCTCGCTCTGATGTCATCCACACCATAGATCAGACTCATCTACTATAAGAGAAGCGATCATACACCAAACCTTCCGGATCAATCACCATCCTCGTGAATGATCCTATGGTCGGGAGCTGTTTATGAGTTAATAATGATTATTCATGTCTTAAATTTTCAACTCTTGAAAATATGAATTATCATTACCATTAACTCAAAAGATGTATCACAGATACTAAATACACATATGTGATAGAAAATAACCCATTTATTGATTTTAGTCAAAATTACAATTTGGCCCCTAGAAGTGTATTACAAGTGTCAGCCAATTCTGGCTTCTAGGGCACATATATCTAACGGCATCCTTGGGGCATGGAGAGGAATTCTTATGTGTTTTTGAGTTGGGCGCAAGGTCTTATTTATAGACTATGCGTGACCCAACTCCTCTTCTTTCCAATCAATCACAACTCTTTATGAAATCTGATCTAAATCTTATTGGTGCAAATAGAATCCCTTGGATTCCTCCTTAGTTGGTGCCTAAGACTAGTCAAAGTTGGTTCTTAGGAGGAGTCTAATCGAAATCCAAAAAGGAGATGGAGTCCCTATCCAACAGGGACTCTTGGGCTCCTCCTGGCCTGCGCCCACCTCCTTGCCAGCTTCTGGCAGGGGGACAAGCCCCCACCAGCTCTCCAATAGGTGCATGACACATGGACAGAAGTCAAAGTGTCAATGGTCAATATTTGACCAGTCCAAGGTCAACTTTTGACCAAATTCAAAGGACGAGAAATGGTAGATGACCAAAAATGGCAGGTATTGTCTTACAAAATAAGAGAACCCTTTTCTAATCTGGACAGGATCCAGTCAGACCAAGTGAAGGCCTCTCATCAAGCACAAACTCCTTTGGCTCAGTCAGAATAACTATTTATGATAGTAAAGGAAGAACGTTAGGTTTAATTGAGTGCTAGCATGATTTTTTTGAACCTAATTGAATCTCATTCAGATCAATCGAACTGGATTAGTTCAATTGATGATCACCAGATTCAAACCCTTGTTTGTATGACCCAGTTAGCTTCAGTTCTGTATGGTAATAGGATATGTCATGATCTCTATCATCGACATCATCGAAACTCCTTTCGATGGATCAAAACTCTTCAGATTCGAACAGCTAGAATGATCGATCATCTAAATTATTCTAATTGCTCCCAAAATCCATCAGTGACACCTAGCAGTATATGGTGGCAACCCATCAGAGCTGAATGCGAACCTCTTGGTGCAGCTACCTATGCGATTAAGTTCTTCTATCTTGAGCCCCGATCAGATTAGGATTTAGGTGAACTCGTCAAACCCTAGTTTCTGTAATATGATGTAATCATTCGATTCAAGTCCAATATGAAAATCTAAATAGAAACTCTTTCTATTATTTCACTTTGCCATGGCCATGGGCTTCTGGACTTGATTCTATGATCATCATAGGGCTGCTCCTCACCACGAGGTAGATAGATTCCATCTTGATGCAATCCAGTTCCTATAATGAACATGCTATAGCCAACATACACCTCAGGATTCCAAATGGGCAGATCGAGTTATTGGTGTATTTCAAACTATAACACCCTCAAGATGAACTGCCGATGCACTCAGAGTCAAAGAACCAGGACACACCACGCAGCATCGAGTCAGTCATTGACGAGAAGGTAGACTTCCTAATGAACTATCGAGGTGGTCATGCTTAGTGTCCTCATTCTCTAACAAGTATCTGTACTCTCCGCTCCGCATGTCTCCACACTAGAACTAAGACTCATCTATACTAAAGAGAGAAGCGATTGTACACAACCAACCTTCGGATCAATCACCATCCTTATGATGATCCTATGGTCAGAAGCAGCATTTTATGAGTTAATAATGATTATTCATGTCTTAAATTTTCAACTCTTGAAAATATGAATTATCATTATCATTAACTCAAAGGATGTATCACAAACACTAAATACACCCATGTGATAGAAAATAATCCATTTTATTGATTATAGTCAAAATTATAATTTTGCCCCTAGAAGTGTATTATAAGTGTCAGCCAATTTTGGCTTCTAGGGCACATATATCTAGCATGCTTGAGGTAGTCACACTCAGTAACCTCATTCTCAACGAGTAAGTGTACTCTCGCTCTGGTGTCTCGATACTATAGACTCAAGACTCATCTATCCTAAGGATGTGATCGTACACTGATCTCGATCACCATCGTCATGATGATCCTATGATTGAGAGCAGTTTATGAGCTAATTATGAAAATACATGTCTTAAATTTTCAACTCTTGAAAATATGTATTATCATTCTTAATAACTCAAAGGATATATTATAGATATTTTACACATAATGTGATAGAAGAAAATAATCTTTTATTAATTTTAAGTCAAAAATATAAAAATGCTCCTAAAAAGTGTATGACAAGTGTCAGCCAATCTAGCTTTTAGGGCACTCATCTAACATGATTTGATTTAATATTTTAGTTAGCAATCAAGTTAGGCAATCAATCTTGACTAAGGATTATCCTAGATCTAGATAGCTCCTAACTGCTAAGATCACCTTCAATCCCTCCAAGTATAAGATCCGCTTCTCAACTAGCCAGATAAGTGTAAGGTTGGTGGAAGTTTATTCTCTCCCGTTGCTTTTCTTAGACACCAATTGTATTGGCTAGGTAAGCTAATGGAATCAATTAAGTAACCACCTTCCTTCGGGATGCAGTCTCTGAACCACTTGCCTTAGACACCAATCAAACTAACTAACCCTAATCCAATCCGGCTCTTAGGATTTCTTATCCTAATGAGCTCGAGTTTCTTGGATCGATGTCTAATTGATTTTAATTAAAGGCTTAGGTTATGCAGGATGTTGGTTGGTTGTTTGTGGGCCAAGGAAGGATGATCAAACTCCCACCTGTTGTGGATAAACCCCTCTCCCATCAAAATCCAGTCTGATGCTTAGCCTAATATAATTGATAATCACGAAAGAGCTTTGATCAAAAATTCTTCCTCTAGCGATCAAACCCTTCCCAAACTCCTTCAACAGTCGAACTCCTCCAGCGGTCGAACCCCTCCCAAACTCCTTCAACAATCGAACTCCTCCAGCAGTTGAACCCCTTCCAAACTCCTTCAGTAGCCAAACTTTTCCATCGATCGAATCCCTCCTGGACTCCTCCAGCGATCGGACTCCTCCAGCGGTCGAACCCTTTACGGACTCCTCCATCTATCGAACTCCTTCTAGACTTCTTCTTCAATTGAACTTCTCCTAGACTTCTCTTTCAGCCAAACTTCTCCATCAATTAGACTCATTTTGGACTTCTCCATCAGTCGAACTCCTTCTGAACTTCTCCATCAGTCGAACTCCATCTAGATTTATCTAGCAGATTACTTCCAAATTTCAACTAGCATTTTTTCTAGAAGATCCCATCTAGCTGTATTTTCTTTAGGAGTCCAAACTCCTCTAAAATTGATTTATGTCAAAGCTCTTCACCAACCAATGCTTGCTCCCTCCAAAATTTAACTATTAAATCTCGACGAATGAGCATATCACGATAATGAAGACCTCTCTCCATAACAAACCCCGCATGGCCCCAAGTGGCCCACTATCGGATGGCTATGGCTATCACTATCAGTCTGCTACAGGTGGTACCTCTCTCCATAACAAACCCCATGTGGTCCCGAGCAGCCTACTATCGGATGGCTATGGCTATCACTATCAATCTACTATAGGCTCCGTCTATAAAAAGGGATCCTCTAGATACGTTTCCTCTGAGCTCTTTTCTCCTTCCCAAAACTTTGCTGAATTCTTTCCTGAGCACTCCATTTTTGTTGGTCAGAAGAGCTGACTTGATCATCGAAAGGTCCTATCGGAGCCACCACCACTGACTCTGAATGAAACTTTGTTTTCTAGGTCATCGATGGTGATCTTTTCTTCCTCAACTTCAACTCGATTTGGCGTCAACCAGATTTTGCACCAACAGATTTGGTGCTAGAGGAAAGGCCCTCTATTCCTAAGATTTTCTTATTCTTAAAGGAGTGCTCAGCAGCAATCTCTCTACTTCCTCTTTAGAGTTCTTCCTAAAAAATTGCTTCTCAAGAAGGTGACTACCCGGAGATCTACTACCAGATCTAAGCCAGATCCATCCATCCCTGCTCCATCATCGGCGCTTCAACCTCCTCTTCCACAGGCGACCATGGTAGATCTGGAGCAGTTTAACCTACTAATGCAGTGGATTCAGAGCCTCACCGAAATAGTGCAGGCCATGCAGCAACCTTCAATGGCAGTTTCACTAGGAAACCCACCATTGAAATATCAAAAATTGGTCCCAAGGAGGCGCACTTGGGCTAGCATACCTGTCGCCCCTAGGAAGAAAAAATAGAGAGTAGAGGATCCTTGTTTGGATCATGATTTTTTTTCAAAAGAGACCTTTTTCATCTATAGTTGGAAGCCTTCCAAGATCTATGATCAAGATGGCATCCTCAATCAGAAACTATGAGAGGTGGACCGATGGATTGAGGAACTCTGCCACATTGCCCTAGCTCACCATGACAATATCTACACTGATCCTCTTTTCTCTCCCCGAATTATGCAGGAACCCATTCCGTCGAACTTCAAGCTTCCCTAATTTGAAAGCTATGATGGAACCTCTGAACCGATCGATCACCTAAAGGCCTTTCGGATCATGATGCTACTCCATGGTGCATTAGATGCCATCTTATGTCGAGCTTTTTCATCTACCTTGAAGAAAGCAGCAAGAAACTAGTACTCAACATTGAAGCTAGGTACGATCTTCTTCTTTGACTAGATGAACCATTAGTTTGTGACTCACTTCGTTAGCAGTTGACGTCCCCACTGAGGTTCGAATTTTCTAATGAATATCAAGCAAAAGGAGAGAAAATCTATTTGAGCTTATGTCACCCAATTTAATGCTGCTGCATTGGAGGTTCGAAACCTGGATCTATGAGGATTTATGGTGCTCCTAAGCCTTAGGAGGCCACAAAAGGAGTTAGGGGGTTGGCTCCAAAGATTTTAGGGGCTTGGTTGGTGCTTCAAAGACTTGGGACACAAGATAAAATAAGGAACCAAAGTTGGAGAATTAAGACAGTAGAAAGAAGATTTTTTATAGGTTAGCCAGCTCAATCCAAAACTGAGTCGACTAAGTCTCAATGCATAGGCAAAATAGAAAGTTGCGCATTCGAAACTGCTGGCACAGCACAGAACTAGGCCCGCTCAATTTTGGACTGAGCTGACCTAATGGAATTTAGTCGGCTCAGTGCTGAGACTAAGCTAGCTTAGTGCGCGGGCAGAGTTACATGAGGGTCTATTTTGGGCTAGGGTCAGGGATGATCCTAGGGGTCTTAAGGTCTGATTTGAGAGATCTTAAGGGGGCTAATTCATGCATGGGTTGGGTCTAGATCTAGAGGACGAGAGCATGGGAGACATGGGTGTACATGGACTCGATGAGTGCTTTCATGTATTGGATTAGTGAGGGAGTTTTTTGATCGGATCTAATGGCTATGTATAAATACATAGGTTGTATTAGGATTTCATTATGCTATGGAATACAGATCTTTTCTTTCTTAACTCTCTTCTTCTCTTCTCTCTAGAGTTGCCGTCCTAGGGTTCTTCAAGAAGGCCTAGAGAAAGGGGGCATCTCCCTCAAGCCCAAGGAGGGAGGTGTCCCATCATAGATCCAGGTGGAGGATCGGTAGTGTGCTGCCCATAGAGAATGTCATAGGTTCCTTCAGATCCATGTTAAAGATCAGGGGCTTCCACAATATGGTATTGGGGCTTGTAATGCCAAGGATGATTGACGTTTGAGCGATATCATGGAACAACAATTGGTATCAGGAAGAGGTGATGCCAGTTGGTGTGCTTACATCTAGTATCAGAGCTAAGATATTAGAGCCTAATGGTGCATGAAAGGAAAGGAGAAGTCATACAAGGTGAAATCAAAAATCTACATAACGATTCCATGGTATGTCTCAAATCTCTCTTGTTATTGCTGTGGTTTGGCCAACTGAGAGCAACAGATAGAAGGTGGAGGTTAAGAGGATTAACAAGAAGGGATTTTCTTGGGGTGGAAGGATTTGGTGCATGATTTTCTGATTGGTCTTGGTGGAAAAGTCGGGGTGTATGATAGTTATGTGATAGGCAGGGAGCGCTGGAGTGCTGTAGTAGCACTTTCCTGAAGATGCAGGGTTGAGAGAGGCTCGACAATGCAGTAGTCGAGGGAGGTATCTCAGTAGAGAGCATCAAGGTTCTCTATGAAGATGGGTAGTGTAGGGCTATTGAAGAGAGATTTTCTAAGGGATAATGATTGAAAGAAGGTTGAAGAAGCGACTATACGTCCTTCGGTGTCTGAAAGGTGGGAAAGTAGTCGGAGATGTATTCAGTGGTTCGACTAGAGCATGAATTTGTAGAGCCTTGGGAGTGATGGAGATGGATAATCCATGGAGGTCTAGCAGGTTAGGGCTAGATGACTATAGAGCAGTACAAAGATAAGGCCAGAGAGCATTGGAGTGCTGTAGGAGCGCTATCCTAGAGGCACAGGGATTGAGAGAGGCTCGGCAGTGCAGTAGCCGAGAAATGTATCTCAGTAGATGGTGTCAGGGGCTTCTTAGGGAGATCGAAAGTAGGTCTTAGGGAGAGCCAGGAGATCTCAAGGAGCGTCAGGTGGTCTCAGACAGTCGAGAGTATCATGGATCAAATTTCTTCTATAGGGGCATCAGGGAGAGTCATGGTTCAGGTGGAGGATGGTTCTCTGGGTGCAACTAAAGCGATGGTTGGTGTAGGGGCATAAAAGGACCAGGGTGGAATTCCCTAGGGTTCAGTCATTGGAGTCAGAGAAATTCAAAAAAATTCAGAACAAGTGATACAGCTGCTAAGCAGAAGGGATCCTATAATTTCAGGATGGTGCAGAGGTGCAAGCCAAGATCTTCAGCGGTGGAGGCAATCATCCCAAAGGTCTCAAGGGTGCACAATAGTTGAAGAGGATTGGTGGAGGCGATGCTTGCATAGGGGCTATCGAGTGCGTAGGGATAGCGGGATCGTGTAGGAGGTCATTGTCGAGAGGTTTGCCAAGGCTTGGGGCACTAAGGTGTAGATTATGAGGATTTGTGGTGCTCCTAAGCCTTAGGAGGTCACGAAAGAAGTCAGGGGTTTGGCTTTGGAGATTCTAGGGGCTTGGTTGGTGCTTCAGAGACCTGGGACACAAGGTAAAACAAGAAACCAAAGTTGGAGAATCAAGACTGTAGAAAGAATATTTTCTACAGGTTAGCCGACTCAATCCACAATTGGGTCGGCTAAGTCTCAGTGCACAGGCAAAACAGAAAGTTGTGCATTCAGGACTGCTGGCATGACACAGTGAAACTTAGCCAACTCAGTGCTGAGACTGAATCGACTTAGTGCATGGATAGAGTTATGCGAGGGTCTGTGTTGGGCTAGGGTCTGGGTTGATCCTAGGATCTTAAGGCTTGGTTCAAGAGGTCTTAAGGAAGCTAACTCATGTATGGATCGGATCTAGATCCATAGGATGAGAGCATGGGAGACATGGGTGTACATGGGCTTGTTGAGTGCTTTCATGTATTGGGTTAGCCAGGGGAGTTTTTGGTCGGACCTAATGGCTATGTATAAATATGTAGGTTGTATTAGGATTTCATTATATAGTGGAATCAATACAGATCTTTTCTTCGTTAATTTTCTTTTCTTCTCTTCTCTCTAGAGTTGCCGCTCTAGGGTTCTTGAAGAAGCCCTAGAGAAGGAGGCATCTCCCTCAAGCCTAAAGAGGGAGGTCCTCCATCATAGATCTAGGTGGAGGGTTGGTGGTTTGCTACCCATAGAGAATGTCATAGGTTCCTTCAGGTTCGTGCTAAAGATCAAGGGCTTCTGCAACATGATATCGGTGCTTGTGATGTCAAGGATGATTGGTGTTCGAGCGATATCATGGGTCTACAATTTGATATCAAAGCTAGTTGATGCTTGGGATGTTGTGGATGATAATAATCTAATTATAAAACCCTACTTAGGATCTTCGACATGTTAATATGAATTAAAAAAATAAAAAGCATTCGATCAGTAGATCACATTTACTAATCGATCTATGTTCAAAACAAAATACCTGTGTGCGGGTAGATGAACTTCACAATTTGAATCCACCGTAAGATGCTCTCCCATCATGCTACAGCTGCACACATGTCCGATCTCTATGATGAGTCCACATGGAGCTCCTGGTCCTGATCAGCCTCTCCAAAGTGCTAGCTCCTCGTCAGGACCTTTGATAGTCAATCTCCATCAATCTGATCGACGGTCCACTTCTAGATCTCTTGAACACTCTGGAAGGCCAATAAATAATCTATGGAGGTTGATGAGATGATGATGAAAAATTGATGGAGATCTGGTACTTATAGTGCTCAATCTCTCCACCCAAAACCTAGAGTTCCAACTCTAGGATTCTGCACTCTCCTAAAAGGATCTTGACCCTCTTCTCTCTTCGAAAAACCTCATGCCAAAAGAGATCGCCCCTTCTAATTTCTATCTCACAAAAATTTCTCACGAAAACTCTCTCTTCTTCAAGCATACCCCTCTTAGATTTCTCATGACCATATGCCCGCCCACAAAAAAATCCCATTTTAAAATGGATGATCAGTAGAGATAAGGGTTGGAGGTTAGATTGTTTGAACCATTCCTCTTATCCTTATTCTTTCCCCCTCCGAACTGTTTAACATGTAGAAGGACACTCCTTCTGCATGCAGACAATTTTGTTTCTTAAAACAAAAGGGAGGCATGAAGATAAGGATGAGAGGAAGGGTTGGTTTCAAATACTAACAAACCAAGTTGAATTCAAAATTCAACTTGCTTTGATTTGATCCAACCCAAGGACCAAGTCAAAAAGAGATAAGAGAAGGGGCACAGAAGAATTCTTGGCATAAGAATTCCCATGCACATTTTCAATGTGTGTGGAGAAAAGGAATGGGTCAAAGTAGGGTGGCATAGGGAGTTTAGGGAGTTCAAAATTCAAACTTTCTTTGAACAAGTCAAATTTGGTTTCAACTAAACCAATTTATCTAGACCCATTTAGATCAGGTTAAACCCAACCAAATTAGACTTAATCCAAACCAAAAAACTTGTAATAAAATTAAAAATTAATTAGGTCCATCCCCTAATTATATCGGGGTCAAATCACTCATAGCGATTAGATCATCACATGATCTGATCGGGTCAAACTTAATTGAATCAAAATTCAATTTTTGATCAATTCCTTATCACTCAATCAAATTAAGCTAATCAATAATCTAATTACTAATTAATCCTTCAATAATAATTGAGTCCCAATCCAATGGGATATTTAGTCATGATTAGCTATCAGATCAGATAGGAAACTCCTATTGTATTTGACCCCATATGTTCAAATCCTAAGCTGATAGCAAAGGAACTAATTTTCTGTACCAATCGATATGACCATCTAGTAATGACCCAACATCCAGATAGGTTGAATAGTCATAATGCAACATTGACGAACCTATGGCATATGGTTACTATAAAATTCATCCCCTTGACCACGATGCTCATAGGATGATATAGGGTTAACTGTCGACCCAAAAAATTCATCCACACTATATTTCAAAATTTAGCGTCCATCATATGGACTATCCTGATCGAGAATTTACAAAATTGAAATATAGCAATGCACTTACTCTAACACTTGGAGGGATCAATTCCATCTTGACTTATGCACCGACAAGCTAAGCACTTGACTACACTCAGTAGCTCTCTATCATTGAATTAGAAATTCAGGTAGTTTGGTACCTAAGTACAGTGAGTTACTTGCAAGTCATCTTGGTGATCTCAGGCCTAAGGGACACATATATCCATATCCTTCGTGAGCAATCTTGGCAGAAGAGAGCTCCACAGTTAGGTCACGATCAGTGAAATATATCCCTATATTTCACCTGCATGCCAAAATAGCATCACCATGCTTCTTGGTTAAGAGGACAACCAACACTTGTGGTACATAACAACCTACTCTTGATTAACATTATCATCTTAGGTAACAATGAATCATTTGGTCGCAATCAGTTTAAGAACTAAACAGCAAATCCTTCTTTGTCGAGTCCAAATAGTCCTAAGGACTTCATCACAAAGAGTTCATTACAGGAAGATGCACAAAGTGATGAAATTGCTAGAATAATAATTTTATTCAATTAAAATTTAAGTACAAATTATATTTAGCTCAACCATCTACAATCTAGATGATTGGCTTTATGATACATTTTTCAACAACTTCCAGTTAGACTAAAGTCACTCAGAACAGTATCAAATACCCATCTTCCATTTGTGATTATCGAACTCTTTGATTCTAAGAGCTTTAGTCAATGGGTCGATCACGTTCTTCTTTTTATTGATCTTCTAAAGCTCGATGTCACCTTGCTCTACGATTTCTCATATAAGGTGGTAGCGATGCAGAATATGTTTAGTACACTGATGTGCCTTTGACTCCTTCGCTTGAGCTATGGCTCCAGTGCTATCATAGTAAAGCAGAACTGGACCATCCAAGGAGGGTGCCACTCCCAGCTCGTCGATGAACTTTCACAGCCACATAGCTTTTTTCACAGCATTAAATGCCATGACATAATCCACCTTACATATAGAATCGACCATAGTGTACTGCTTGAAACTCTTTCAGTAGACCGCTCCACCAATCAAGATAAATACATAACCTGACATACTCTTACTATCATCGTGATCTAACTGAAAATTGAAATCAATATATCCCATAAGTTTCAAGTTAGTATCTCCATAGATGAGCCACTGGTCCTTGGTATTTCTCAAATACTTTAGGATTATCTTCACAACCTTTCAGTGATTTTCATCTGGATCAGACTAGTATCTGCTCACTACCCCTATTGAGTATGCCACATCTGGTCTTGTACATATCATGGCATACATAATAGAACCCACTATCAAAGCATATGGTATTCTACTCATATGCTCTATCTCTTGAGGAGTTGTCGGATAATCCCTCTTCGACAGATAAATTCTATAGCCTATTGAGAGATAGCCTTTCTTGAAATTCTCCATACTGAACCTCTTTAGCATGGTATCAATATACATGGACTTGGACAATCTAAGCAACCTTCTACCCTTATAGATCTTCATCCTTAGAATGTAGGAAGCTTCTCGCAAGTCCTTCATGGAGAATTACGATGATAGCCAAACCTCTATTTTTTGTAATACAGGAATGTCATTTTCGATTAAGAAAATATCATCCACATACAGTACAAGAAACATAACTACAGAATCATTAGCTTATTTGTACATGCAAGATTCCTCTCCATTCTTAATGAAGCCATACATTCTGATTAGCTTATCAAAATGCATGTTCCAACTTCGAGATGTCTGCTTCAATATATAGATAGATCTCTGAAGCCTGCACACCTTGGACTCATCTATGGATGTGAACCCCTCAGACTGTATCATATACACTTCTTCATCTAGCTCTCCATTAAAGAAAGCCATCTTCACATCTATTTGTGAGATCTTATAGTCTAGGTATGCTGCTATCGCAAGCATAATTCGAATCAATTTGAGCATTGCCACTGGAGTAAATATCTCGTCATAGTCAATACCATAATACTAATGATATCCCTTGGCAACCAGATGGGCCTTATAGGTTTCCACCATCCCATCTACACCCCTTTTCTTTTTGAAAATCCACTTACACCTAATGGATTTCATTCCTTCAGGTAGATCAACTAGTGTCCATATACTGTTGATCTTCATGGATTCCATTTTGGACTTCATGGCTTTTAGCTACTTATCAGAGTCAGACCTCTGCATGACATCCATGTAGGTGATCGGATCCTCATCGTTCTCATTGAGTTCAATAGGATTACCATCCCGGACCAAGAAATTATAGTATCTATCCGATTGATGTGGTACTCTACTGGATCTCCTCAAGGGTGCCTCTATAATGGCCTCTAGATTTGATCTTATCAAATCTAGTTCTGTAGGTTCATTAGAATGTGCCTGTTCTTCTACCTATCGAACTTCACTAAGCTCAACATTAGAGGCAGCTGTTCCTTCTATAAGGAATATCTTTTTCAAAAAGATTCCTCTGTTACTGACGAATATCTTTTGTTCTTCAGCAAGGTAGAAGTAATAACCCCTAGTTTTCTTGGGGTATCCTATGAACAAGCATTTATCAGATCTAGGTCCAAGCTTTTTTGGCTGTAAATATTTTACATAAGCTGGACATCCCAAAATCCTAAGGTGAGCGAGTATCGGCTTACAATTAGTCCATATCTCATATGGAGTCTTTACAATAGACTTGCTCGAAATGTTATTCAAAATAAAATAAGTAGTCTCAAGTGCATACCTTCAGAAGGAAATTGGCAGACTCGCAAACCCCATCATGAATCGAACCATGTCCAACAAGATCTGATTCCTTCTTTTGGATACACCATTATGCTATGGTATTCTAGGAGGGATCCATTATGAAAGAATTCCATTCTCTCCTAGATATGTCAGAAACTCATTGGAAAGGTATTCACCTCCTCAATCAAATCGAAGAGTTTTAATACTCTTTTCAAGTTATTTTTCTATCTCATTTCGATATCATTTGAATATTTCAAATGAATCGAATTTACTTTTCATAAGATAGATGTATCCATACCTCGATAGATCATCAGTAAATATAATGAAGTAGTAGAACCCATCTCTAGCATATGTCCTCATAGGTCCACATGCATCAGTATGTACTAGATTTAGAAGATCAGTGGCACATTCACCTTTCCCAATAAAAAGTGATTTAGTTATCTTACCAAGAAGATAGAACTCACAGGTATTCAATGATTCGCAATCATCGATGCCAAGGATATGCTCCTTGACTAATCTGTTGATCCTATTCTTGTTTATATGACCTAGCCGATAGTGTCAAAGATAAGCATCAATGACATTATCTTATTTTAGGCATTTATTAGATGTGTACATTACACTAATCGATTGTGATAAAATATAAATATTATTTCTTAATTATTCTTGCATTACTATAATACCATTCATAATGATATCACAATATTTTTTTTATTAACAAACAATAACCATTCTGGGCCAAAAGCCCAATAGATATTATGTTCATCATAAAAGATGGACAATAGTGATAATCACTTAAAACAATGTTATTATTTTTCAAAAATAGCTCAAGAGTTCTCAATGCTAGGACTGAAACTTTACTTCCATCCTCAATATTAAGAAATCTATCACCATTTTCAAACTCTCTATCAATTTGAAGTCCATGCAATGAATTGCATATATGAATTGCATATATGAATCCCCAAGTAGATGTATTGCATATGAAGAAATTATAAAGTATTATCATATAACAACCTTGATTAATAACCACTTGCTGATGTCTCCTATTTAGCTTATTTGGATCAAGTGGACAATTCCTTTTCGGGTTATCTGATTAGGGTTAATACTAGACTCCTCGCTCTTAGGTTCTAAATGCTTATCACTATCCAACAATGAACGGAGCGGACTTACACTAGCCATTCTATTTATTTGAAAGAAAAATATGAAACCTTATTAGTACTTGAATTAATTAATCCTAAAGACTTGAACTTTAGTCTAAAGATCCTCTCACTATTTTTAAATGAATCAGTAGCCTCTACCTCCAATTCGAGGAATTACACTAACTCCATAGTAGGTACTGAAATCCACATAGACTACAAATGGGCCCGAGAAAAGCTCTGGCTAACCCTCGTGCATCTACAGGTAGGTTCACAACTAATTATTTCTCCAAATAATTTTTAGTAATTATATTTTATCCTAGAAGCCAATTTAGTAGGCTATGGTCTCCACTGAAAAGGTCTGGTTAGATCCAACCATTAACATGATTGACTTCGGTGCATCAAACCAATGATAACTAGGATCGAGAAAAGATCTAACTAACTTGATCATCATTAAGAGAGTGTGACCTAATCATCATATGATGGATAATAATTTCAATATCCAGATGAACATCAGGTGTAAGGCACCTCCAATGTCCATCCAGAAAATTGGACTCATTATTATTCACTTAATAGGAGGCTATAACTTGGTTATCCCCATAATCTTATCATTTTAAGGATCTAATAATTTAGAAAATTTAATTTACTAATGATTTGAGATAGAAAGGATATGGACCATATTTCTTCCATTGACTTCACCAAGTCAAATCCTTCCACTGACTTCACTAAGTCAATTGATGAGGACTAGGATCAATTTCGGTCTATGGGCACCTAATTCAATCTTACTGAATTGAAATTGGTCAAACTGATTCCTAGTGACATGGGTCAGCTCGAATCACTAAGTGATCTAATCAAATCCTAATTGACCATATTGGCCAGGTAAGTGAGATCAGTGGAAGGGATATGCCATTAACTTGTCAAAGATCGAATCAGTATGAGTAGCTCCTAATTAAGAACCACTGGTCTAAACTGCCAAACTCACCTTAAACACCAACTGATTAACTAGGTTTAATCAAATCAACCTAGTAATTTTGGGCTAGACCGCTTAGCCAAGAATTAAATCCATCTTGGTTTTGTTAAAGACATGGACTCATTCAACTACAACTATTGAAGTTGAGTCTAGAGTGCCCTTGACCTAATCTAAGTCAACACTTAGCTAGATTTGATCAACTACTCTAGGTTAATCAATTCTTTAACTAACCTTAGGTCTTTAATTCATCTAACCCTTTAATCCATAGTATTATGCAATTGTCTTACGTCTTTAATTCATAATTCTAGACCTAACTAGATAACACTTAATTCTATTAATTAAGTTTTGGACTGATGGATTGGGGTTCGATATTTCAAAAATAATTTTTAATTTTGAAAGATTCTTTACAACATAGCACTATTTCACCAAATAGATCAACTCATTTCAAAAATGGATCAGCTTATTTCATAAACAAGCACTAGTTGTAGGTTAGAACACTTAAAAATAGCCATTTAATAGCTTCTACTAGCTTCTTAGTTAAGCTAGCTTGGATCCCATCCGAGACGGCCCGAGCAGACGTCGAGTTAGCCCATCGCCTGAGATAGCTAGCTCGAGCAAAAGCCTATAAGCTTTCATTCCATCAAGCTGGCTCAGATCCTATCCATGCTGGCTAGAGCAGACATCGAGTCAGCCCATCACCTAAGATAGCTAACTTGAATAGAAGCCCTGAAGGCCATCTTTTAGTTGAGCTGGCTTGGATGCCATCCAAGCCAGCCCGAATAGAAGCCGAGTTGTTTCGATTCCTAATCGAGCTGGCCCAAACAAAGGGCCACAAAGCCATTTCAGGCTGGCACACTAGTCGAGCTGGTTTGATTCCTGAGACAGCTGGCTCGACTAGCGAACAGAACCTTCATAAGATCCTATTCAGGTTTAATCTAAACCTATGTACATTACATAAAAATCATGAAATATTTAAATCTAATCTAAACATAAATTCATGATAAAATTTAGATTAAAATCAATTAAAAATATATCATAAAAATTCATTAGATCACATCTAAATTTTTTATGATCAAAGTTATAGATCGCAACGTACCAGGATAACCTCTCCACTATAAGTTCTAAATCTTATAGCAAGACAACCTACAGTCCATGCGATCATTGTGTTACACATTAAATCTTTCTAATTTACATATTAAGCATATCGAGCAACCCTTGCTCTAATACTAATTGTAGGAAACATAGCAGGGTTGTGAGCATGCTATTCAAAATTTTTTCAAAAATTTATTACAGCGAAAGCAAAATTAATCTATATTAGTTCTATGCATGCTATGATCTAATCATAAAATCCTACTTAGGATCTTTGACATGTTAATATAAATCAAAAAAAATAAAATATATTCGATCAGCAAATCACATTTGTTGATCAATCTATGTTCAGAACATAGTACCTATGCACGGTAGATAACTCCGTAATTCAAATCCATTGAAAGATGCTTTCCTATCATGCTACAGTCGCACACGTGTTCGGTCTCTATGGTGTATCCATATGGAGCCCCTGATCCTGATCAAATCCTTCAGAGTGCTAGCTTCTCATCGGGGCCTCCAACAGCCAATCTCCATCGATCCGATCGATAGTCCACTTCTAGATCTCCCAGACACTCCGAAAGGCCAGAAAATGATTTGTGGAGGTTGACGAGGTGGGGAAGGAAAATTGGTGGTGATCTAGCACTCACAATGCTCAATCTCTCCATCCAAAACCTAGGGTCCCAGCTCTAGGATTCTGCACTCACCCATAATGATCTTGACCCTCTTCTCTCTTCGAAAAAACTCATACCAAAAGAGATCGCCACTTTCTAATTTCTGTCTCATAGAAATCCCTCACAAAAACTCTCTCTTCTTCATGCATACCCCTCTTAGATTTCTTGAGCATCTCCATATGCCTACCCATAAAAAAATCCCATTTTAAAATGGGCGACAAGCAGAGATAAGGGTTGGAGGTGAGATTGTTTGAACCATTCACTTGATTTCAAAAATCAAGTGAGCTCTTATCCTTATTCTCACCCCTTCCCAAGGGTTTAACATGTAGAAGGACACTCCTTCTACATGCGGACAGTTTTGTTTCTTAAAACAAAAAGGAGGCATAGAGATAAAGATGAGAGGAAGGGTAGGTTTCAAATACTAATAAATCAAGTTGAATTCAAAATTCAACTTGCTTTGAATTGATCCAACCTTTGGACCAGGTCAAAAAGACATAAGAAAGGGGCACAGAAGGCTTCTTAGCATGAGAATTCCCATGCATATTTTCAATGTGTATGGAGAAAAGGAATGGGTCAAAGTAGGATGGTTGTTAGATATGAGTGCCCTAGAAGCTAGAATTGGCTGACACTTGTAATACACTTCTAAGGATAAAATTATAATTTTGACTATTAATAATAAAATGGATTATTTTCTATCACATATGTGTATTTAGTGTCTGTGATACATCCCTTGAGTTAATGGTAATGATAATTCTTATTTTCAAGAGTTGAAAATTTAAGACAAGAATTTTCATTATTAACTCATAAAATGCTCCTGACCATAGGATCATCATGAGGATGGTGATTGATCTGGAAGGTTAGTGTACAATCGCTTCTTTATAGTAGATGAGTCTTAAGTCTATGGTGTAGAGACACCAGAGCGAGAGTATAGGTACTCGTTAGAGAACGAGGGCACTGAGCGTGACCACCTCGAGTAGTCATAAGAAAGTCTACCTTCTCATCGATGACTGACTCGATGCTGCAGTGATGTGTGTCTGGTTCTTTGACCTGAGGTGCATCGATAGTTCACCTTGAGGGTGTTATAGTTTGACTACACCATGACTCGGTCTCCTAGCCATTCGAAATCCTTGAGGTGTATGTTGGCTATAGCATGTTCATTGTAGGAATTGGATTGCACCAAGATGGAATCTATCTACCTCGGTGGATGAGGAGCAGCCCTATGATGATCATGAGAATCAAGTCCATAAGCCCATGGCCATGGCAGAGAGTGTGAAATAATAGAAAGAGTTTCTATTAAGATTTTCACATCGGACTTGAATCGAATGATTAAATCATATGATAGAAATTAGGGTTTGACGAGTTCACCTTAACCCTAATCTGATCGGGGCTCAAGATAGAAGAACTTAATCACACAAGTAGCTGCACCGAGAGGTTCATTTTCAGTTTTGATGGGTTGCCACCATATGCTGCTAGGTGTCACTGGTGGATTTTGGGAGCAATTAGAATGATTTAGATGATCGATCATTCTAGTTGTCTGAATCAGAAAAGTTCTGATCCATCGAAAGAAGTTTCGATGATGTCGATGATGGAGATCATGACATATCCCATTACCATATAGAACTGAACCTAACTAGGTCACACAAACAAGGGTTTGGATCTGGATATCATCAATTGGACTAACCCAGTTCAATTGATTTGAATAAGATTCAATTAGGTTCAAGAAAATCGTGCTAGCACATGATTGAGCCTAACATTCTTCTTTTTCTATCTTAAAAGTTATCTCGACTGAGCCAAATGAGTTTGTGCTCACTCAGGTACCTTTACCTAGTTTGACTGAAGCTTGTCCAAGTCAAAAAAGGATTGTCTTAATTTATGAGATAAATTTGAGACAACACCTATCATTTTTCATCACCTGCTAATTCTTGTACTTTGACTTGGTCAAACATTGACCTTTGACCCTTGGACATCTGCCCATGTGTCATGTACTTATTGGAGAGCAGATAGGGGCTTATCGCCTTTCTAGAAATTAGAAAGAAAGGGGCACACGCCTAGGATGGCGTGCACCTATGGATAGGGATGCTGGAGTCCCATACGGATGGGACTCTAGGTTGCTTGTTGGATTCAAACTAGGTGACCCTCACCTATAGACTTTGATCAGTCTTAGGCACCACCTTAGGATGAATACATGGGTCTCTCATCCCACCAATCAGATTTAGATCTGATTGAACGAAGCAACGTGATTGGCCAGGGTGATGAAGCACTGCATGGTGCAGCAGAGTCTATAAATAGACCCTATCTGCACCCACTTTCATGAGTTCATCTAAGCCATGCCCCAAGGCTGTCTCTCTCCCTTCTCCACCATCTATCCCTCTCCCTCCTCTCCATGTCCGAGAAAGTTGGGTTCTTCTAATTAGTAGCGAGTCAAGCAAGAAAGGCTAACGAAAAAGGAAGAAGGCAGCACTGTTGTAGAGACGATAGATGATCTTCAGAAGAAGTTTTGAAGATTCTCTAAATTAGATCTAGATCTATTTTTTGGAGAAAAAAAAGAGAAGGAGAAGATCTCTAGATCCAGCCTGAGTGGATACCAGTAGAGGCCAGGTGCTTGCGTGGCTAGATTCAGAACCTCAGAGCTTCCGCAAGGATCATCAACGGGTAATCAGATTACCCAAGATCAAGGTAAAAATTAATTTAGAATTAATTTAATTTTATTTTTTTAACTATCAGTTTATAAATTAAATCTGATCTAGATCTAAGAGATGATTTTTAAAATATGCCTCTCGATCCAATTAGATCTGAATGAACCTGACTCGGGAAATTAGGATTTTTTTTCAACTAGTATCAGAGCCAGGTTCTTATTAAATTAATTTAGATATAATTTAATTTAATTAATTAGTGATTTTAGATATGACATGAGATATTATTAGATCTAAAATCAAAAAATAAAAAAAATTAAAATTAATTGATCTAGATCTAATATGTATGAGATACATAACTAGACTAGGAATATTATTATTCTACGTGTAGTCTAGTTTGATCATAATTTTTATTTGATTAAAAGTAATTTTTAGATCTATTTATTTTCTATTTTTTAATATTATAAATATTATAATCAGATCTAAAAATAAAAAATAAAATAAAATTAATTGTTCATATGAGATATGATAGTTGCATGTTTAGACTAGTTGTAGAATAGTTCTACAAATAGGTCTAGATTAAATTTTATTTGATATGATCAAATTTAAATTTAATTTTTTAGATGATTATGAGATAATTTAGATTTGAAAAATATGCATGCATGATATATGTGATATATACAAAATATGTTTTAATTAGATCTATTTTTTATATGAGATATATGCTTAGATCTAATTTATTTTTGTAGATTAGTTATATTTTCTGATTAAGGCGTTCCCCTTGGCCGTCCGATCATAAGAACAAAGTAGGGCTTAAAGACCCTCTCCTCCCATTCGATGGGGTGTTCTTATGATGTGTAGGGGTGCTGCGCGTTCGTCCTTAATCAGAAATTGAAAAACTTACTTTCTGCAAAACCCTAGATCCTGAAATTCCCTAGGATCTTATTTACATGTTTTGTTTAAGAATCCTAACTTAATTAAGAATTAAGTTTATGAAATATCAATTAGGTCTAAAATTGAGAATTTCAGATCTAAGACATATTCATAAATCTGGGTTCGGGCTTGGGTAGCTCAATTAGGTCTAGCGGTTGATCAAACCGAATCAAGAGTTGGTTAGATGGGATCAACAATGCTTAAATTGACCAGCCTAATAGGATTAAGTCTGGGTCAAGATCGAGTCACGTGAGTGATCGATCAAGCTAAGACCTAATTAGGCTCAGTGGTTAGAGTCTGGATTGTAGGCTAACCGATTGGTTCTATCTCAACAATTTGGTGTCTAAGGTAAGTTTGGCAGATACGACTGACTGATTTTTAATTGAGAGCTACTCGACTCGAATGCATTCTTATCGAGTTAATGGCATATCCCTTCCACCGATCTCACTTACCTGGCCATGTTTGTTGACTCAGTTCTGATCTGAGGTGGTCAATAATCCGAGCTAACCCATGCCACTAGGTTAGTCATAATTGTTATGACTATGTCAAGTCTAGTTTAATGAGACCTAAATCAAATCTCCCTAAGAAAAGATTAAGTCTGAGGTCTTCCACCATTGTAGATGTGCGGGCCCTTCCCAAGGTTGATTGTTCTCGGCTGGTTACAGTGGCTCAGTTGCACCAGGAAAGATGCAACCATGTCTATTAGGCATTGGATGCTATGGGCTGGAGGATGAATTGGGCTCAATATTTTGGATACGGTGAGAGACTCAATTAGGAATCCAATCTATGCAAATGGTGGGTCTGACTTAACTAAGGAGTGGATCAATATTCTGGATACGGTGAGATTCATGAATTAGAGACCAAGTTTGGGTGCACCATGATTAGAGAATCATTGAACAAGAGTTGTTCACTCATTGGCTAACCCATCACCAATAACTGTTAGGTGAGGTGATGAGTCAGTTGGTGAGACCGCACCACCCACTAGAAAATCATTAATCATGGAGATTTTTGCATCTCTACAGAGGGAGTGTAGGGATCCGAGAAAATAGTGGGAGCTAATTTATTTAAAAATAAAATCTCTAAATAAATTGGTTAAGTCTTAATTACAATATCTAACTAGAAACTTTGACTCTCTATAGAAAAATGTCTGCATCCAACCCACTAGCACGAATCCTGGACACCCATAGACTGATCGAACCAAATTACAAGGATTGGCTTCAGAACTTTAAAATCATTTTGGGTTCTGAGAAGTTAACTCATGTATTGGACCAGGACCCTCCCACCTTACCAGCTCGTCCATCTACTGAATAGAGAGCGTCTCTGGATAAGTGGACTGACGAAGATAATAAGGCTAGATACTACATGTTGGGCTCGATGTCTGATGAGCTTCAGCACCAACATGAAGATATTAGAACTGCTCGCCAAATGTTGGCTCACCTATAGGAGATGTTTGGTGAATAGAGTCGTGCAACCAAGTATCAAGTCACTAAACGACTATTCAAGGCTAAGATGCGTGATGGGCAGTCAGTCCAAGATCATTGTCTGATGATGATCAAGGAAACTTAAAAAAGCTTGAGAAGCTCGAAGTGAGGCTAGGACTTGGATCTGCAGAATGACATAATTCTGCAATCCTTGACTGATGCATATGGGCAGTTCATCATGAACTACCATATGCATAAACTTCAAAACTTCTTGGCCGAACTTATGAACATGCTGGTTACCGCTGAGCTTTCTATGAAAGGTTCTAAAGGCTCAGTGCTTGCTATGGAACGGACTTCTTTCCAAGAAAATGTCTTTTGGAAAGAAGAAGAAGTCTACGAAAAAGCAAAAGGTGGAATAAGGAAAGAAGAAAATGACAGAGCTGAAGAAGGCCACTGACAAAGGAAAGTGTTTTCATTGCAACAATAATGGCCACTGGAAGCGAAACTGCCCTACATACCTGGCCACCCTAAAGAAGGAGGCAGGTCCTTCTGGAGGTATGCTCGTTATTGAGTCTAACCTTACGATTTCTTCTGCATCTAGTTGGATGCTTGACTCTGGTTCTAGTGCTCATTTATGCATTCTATGCAGGGTCTTGAGGATAGCAGGAGGCTGAGGGATGGTGAGATGATCCTGTGCATCGAAAATGGAGCAAGAGTTGCTACCGTGGTCGTGGAAACATACCCTCTTCGACTATCATCTGGAATAGACTTAGTATTAAAAGATTGTTATTATGTACCTACAGTAAGCAGGAATTGAATTTCTATTTCTTATTGATATTAGAAGGCTATGTAATTAGTTTTCTAAAGGACCATTGTAATATTCTTTATAAAAGAAATAAAATTATAAGTGGTTTTCTTATTAATGATCTTTATCAGTTACATGTTGATGTATCTATTTTTAACTTTGAGCAAAATGTGAATACCATAAAATCAAAACATCCTAGGGATAGTCCTAATGATAGGTATCTATGGCATCTAAGATTAAGTCATATAGCAGAAGATAGGGTTAACAAATTAGAGAAAAATTGGGCTATTGAGTCCATTGACTTTCGAGTCATATCCAATTTGTGAATCCTTGTCTTCATGGCAAAATGACTAAACTCCCTTTTGTAGGACATGGGGAAAGGGCCACAGATCTTCTTGCCCTAGTACATACAGATGTGTGCGGCCCATTCTAAGATTAGTTAAACCTTGAAAATAGAAGCCGCTGAAGGCATCTTTTTAGTTGAGCTGGCTTGGATGCCATCCAAGCCAGCCCGAATAGAAGCCGAGTTGTTTCGATTCTAATCGAGCTGGCCCAAACAAAGGGCCACAAAGCCATTTCAGGCTGGCACACTAGTCGAGCTGGGTTTGATTCCTGAGACAGCTGGCTCGACTAGCGAACAGAACCTTCATAAGATCCTATTCAGGTTTAATCTAAACCTATGTACATTACATAAAAATCATGAAATATTTAAGATTAATCTAAACATAAATTCATGATAAAATTTAGATTAAAAATCAATTAAAAATATATCATAAAAATTCATTAGATCAACATCTAAATTTTTTATGATCAAAAGTTATAGATCGCAACGTACCAGGATAACCTTCCACTATAAGTTTCAAATCTTATAGCAAGACCCAACTACAGTCCATGCGATCATTGTGTTACACATAAATCTTTCTAATTTACATATTAAGCATATCGAGCACCCCTTGCTCTAAATACTAATTGTAGGAAACATAGCAGGGTTGTGAGCATGCTATTCAAAATTTTTTCAAAAATTTATTACATGCGAAAGCAAAATTAATCTATATTAGTTCTATTGCATGCTTGAAATCTAATCATAAATCCTACTTAGGATCTTTAGACATGTTAATATAATCAAAAAAATAAAAAAATATATTCGTCAGACAAATCACATTTGTTGATCAATCTATGTTCAGAACATAGTACCTATGCACGTAGAATAAGATAACTCCGTAATTAAATCCATTGAAAGATGCTTTCCTATCATGCTACAGTCGCACACGTGTTCGGTCTCTATGGTGTATCCATATGGAGCCCCTGATCCTGATCAAATCCTTCAGAGTGCTAGCTTCTCATCGGGGCCTCCAACAGCCAATTCTCCATCGATCCGATCGATAGTCCACTTCTAGATCTCCCAGACACTCCGAAAGGCCAGAAAATGATTTGTGGAGGTTGACGAGGTGGGAAGGGAAAATTGGTGGTGACTCTAGCACTCACAATGCTCAATCTCTTCCATCCAAAACCTAGGGTCCCAGCTCTAGGATTCTGCACTCACCCATAATGATGTTGACCCTCTTCTCTCTTCGAAAAAACTCATACCAAAAGAGATCGCCACTTTCTAATTTCTGTCTCATAGAAATCCCTCACAAAAACTCTCTCTTCTTCATGCATACCCCTCTTAGATTTCTTGAGCATCTCATATGCCTCACCATAAAAAAATCCCATTTTAAAATGGGCGACAAAGCAGAGCGATAAGGGTTGGAGGTGAGATTGTTTGAACATTCAACTTGATTTCAAAATAAAGTGAGCTCTTATCCTTATTCTCACCCCTTCCCAAGGGATTTAACATGTAGAAGGACACTCCTTCTACATGCGGACAGTTTTGTTTCTTAAAACAAAAAGGAGGCATAGAGATAAAGATGAGAGGAAGGGTAGGTTTCAAATACTAATAAATCAAGTTGAATTCAAAATTCAACTTGCTTTGAATTGATCAAACCTTTGGACCAGGTCAAAAGACATAAGAAAGGGGCACAGAAGGCTTCTTGCATGAGAATTCCATGCATATTTTTCAATGTGTATTGGAGAAAAGGAATGGGTCAAAGTAGGATGGTTGTTAGATATGGAGTGCCCTAGAAGCTAGAATTGGGCTGACACTTGTAATAACACTTCTAAGGATAAAATTATAATTTTGACTATTAATAATAAAGTGGATTATTTTTTATCACAGTCATAGTGTGGTATTTAGTGTCTGTGATACATCCCTTAAGTTAATGGTAATGATAATTCTTATTTTCAAGAGTTGAAAATTTATAAGACAAGAATTTTCATTATTAACTCATAAAATGCTCGGACCATAGGATCATCATGAAGATGATGATTGATCTGGAAGGTTAGTGTACAATCGCTTCTTTATAGTAGATGAGTCTTTAAGTCTATGGTGTGATACACCAGAGCGAGAGTATAGGTACTCGTTAGAGATGAGGGTACTGAGCGTGGACCACCTCGAGTAGTCATAAGAAAGTCTATCTTTATCGATGACTGACTCGAGTGCTGCAGTGATGTATCTGTTTTTTGACCTAAGGTGCATCGATGTTCACCTTGAGGGGTGTTATAGTTTTGACTACCACCATAACTCAATTCTCCTAGCCATTCGAAACCTTGAGGTGTATGTTGGCTATAACATGTTCATTGTAGGAATTGGATTGCACCAAGATGGAATTTATCTACCTCGGTGGATGAGGAGCAGCCCTATAATGATCATGAGAATCATGTCCATAAGCCCATGGCCATGCAGAGAGTGTGGAAATAATAGAAAGAGTTTCTATTAAGATTTTCACATCGAACTTGAATCAAATGATTAAATCATATGATAGAAATTAGGATTCGAGTGGAGTTCACCTTAACCTAATCTGATCGGGGCTCAAGATAGAAAACTTAATCCCACAGCTAGCTGCACCGAGAGGTTCATATGTCAATTTTGATGGTTTGCACCATATTGCTGCTAGGTGTCACTAGTGGATTTTGGGAGCAACTGAATGATTTTGATGATCGATCATTCTAGTTGTCTGAAATAGAACAGTTCTGATCCATCGAAAGAAGTTTCAATATTATCGATGATGGAGATAATGGACATACTCCCATTACCATATAGAACTAAACCTAACTAGGTCACACAAACAAGAGGGTTTGGATCTGGATATCATCAATTGGACCTAACCCAGTTCAATTGATTTGAATAAGATTCAATTAGGTTCAAGAAAATCGTGCTAGCACATGATTGAGCCTAGCATTCTTCTTTTTCTATCTTAAAAGTTATCTCGACTGAGCCAAACTGGAGTTGGTGCTCACTCAGGTACCTTTACCTAGTTTGACTGAAGCTTGTCCAAGTCAAAAAAGGATTGTCTTAATTTATGAATAAATTTGAGACAACAACCTATCATTTTTCATCACCTGCTATTTTTTGTACTTTGACTTGGTCAAACATTGACCTTTGACCCTTGGACATCTGCCCATGTTGGTCATGTACTTATCTGAGAGAGCAGATAGGGGCTTATCGCCTTTTCTAGAAATTAGAAAGAAAGGGGCACACGCTAGGATGGCGTGCACTATGGATGGGTATGCCTGAGTCCCATACGGATGGGACTCTCAGGTTGCTTGTTGGATTCAACTAGGTGACCCTCACCTATAGCGCTTTGATCAGTCTTAGGCCATCATCCCTTAGGATGAATCATGGGTCTCTCATGGCCCACAATCAGATTATAGATCTGATTGAACGAGAGCAACGTGATTGGCCAGGGTTGATGAAGCACTGCATGGGGCAGCAGAGTCTATAAATAGACCTATCTGCACCACTTTCATGAGTTCATCTAAGCCATTGCCAAGGCTGTCTCTCTCCTTCTCCACCATCTATGCCTCCTCTCCCTCCTCTCCATGTCCGAAGAAAGTTGGGTTCTTCTTAATTATTAGTAGACGAAGTCAAGCAAGTAGAAGGCTAACGAAAAAGGAAGAGAGGCAGCCTGTTGTAGAGACGATAGGATGATCTTCAGAAGAAGTTTTGAAGATTCTCTAAATTAGATCTAGATCTTTTTTTTGGAGAAAAAAAAGAGAAGGGAAAGATCTCTAGATCCAGCCTGAGGTGGATTACCAGTAGAGGGCCAGGCTGCTGCGTGGCTAGATTCAGAACCTCAGAGCTTCCGCAAGATTCATCAACGGGTAATCAGATTACCCAAGATCAAGGTAAAAATTAATTTAGAATTAATTTAATTTTATTTTTTTAAGAACTATCAGTTTATAATTAATACTGATCTAATTCTAAGAGATGATTTTTAAAATATGCCTCTCGATCCAATTAGATTCTGAAATGAACGCTGACTCGGGAAATTAGGATTTTTTTTTCAATAGTATCAGAGCCAAGGTTCTTATTAAATTAATTTAGATATAATTTAATTTAATTAATAGTGATTTTGAATATATGACATGAGATATTATTAGTCTAAAATCAAAAAATAAAAAAAAATTAAATTAATTGGATCTAGATCTAATATGTATGAGAATACATAACTAGACTCTAGGAATATTATTATTCTACGTGTAGTCTAGTTTGATCATAATTTTTTATTTGATTTAAAAGTATTTTTAGATCTATTTATTTTCTATTTTTTAATATTATAAATTTATAATCAGATCTAAAAATAAAAAATAAATAAAATTAATTGTTATATGAGATTATGATAGTTTCATGTTTAGACTAGTTGTAGAATAGTTTCTTACAAAATAGGTCTAGATTTAAATTTTATTTGATATGATCAAATTTAAAATTTAATTTTTTAGATGATTATGAGATAATTTAGATTTGAAAATCATGTGTGCATGATATATGTGATATACAACAAAATATGTTTTAATTAGATCTATTTTTTATATGAGATATATATGCTTAGATCTAATTTATTTTTGTAGATTAGTTATATTTCCTGATTAAGGCGTTCCCTTGGCTGTCCGATCATAAGAACAAAGTAGGGCCCTTTTAAAGAATCTCTCCTCACATTCAATGGGGTGTTCTTATGATGTGTAGGGGTGCTGCGCATTCGTCCTTTAATCAGAAATTGAAACCTTATTTTCTGCAAAACCCTAGTAGTCCTAAAATCCTAGGATCTTTTCACATGTTTTTGTTAAGAATCCTAACTTAATTAAGAATTAAGTTTATAAAATATCAATTAGGTCTAAAATTGAGAATTTCAGATCTAAGAACCTATTCATAAATTTGGGTTCGGGCTTGGATAGCTCAATTAGGGTCCTAGCAGTTGATCAAACCGAATCAAGAGTTGGTTAAAATGGGATCAACAGGCTAGTAGAACCCATCTCTAGCATATGTCCTCATAGGTCCACATGCATCAGTATGTACTAGATTTAGAAGATCAGTGGCACATTCACCTTTCCCAATAAAAAGTGATTTAGTTATCTTACCAAGAAGATAGAACTCACAGGTATTCAATGATTCGCAATCATCGATGCCAAGGATATGCTCCTTGACTAATCTGTTGATCCTATTCTTGTTTATATGACCTAGCCGATAGTGTCAAAGATAAGCATCAATGACATTATCTTATTTTAGGCATTTATTAGATGTGTACATTACACTAATCGATTGTGATAAAATATAAATATTATTTCTTAATTATTCTTGCATTACTATAATACCATTCATAATGATATCACAATATTTTTTTTATTAACAAACAATAACCATTCTGGGCCAAAAGCCCAATAGATATTATGTTCATCATAAAAGATGGACAATAGTGATAATCACTTAAAACAATGTTATTATTTTTCAAAAATAGCTCAAGAGTTCTCAATGCTAGGACTGAAACTTTACTTCCATCCTCAATATTAAGAAATCTATCACCATTTTCAAACTCTCTATCAATTTGAAGTCCATGCAATGAATTGCATATATGAATTGCATATATGAATCCCCAAGTAGATGTATTGCATATGAAGAAATTATAAAGTATTATCATATAACAACCTTGATTAATAACCACTTGCTGATGTCTCCTATTTAGCTTATTTGGATCAAGTGGACAATTCCTTTTCGGGTTATCTGATTAGGGTTAATACTAGACTCCTCGCTCTTAGGTTCTAAATGCTTATCACTATCCAACAATGAACGGAGCGGACTTACACTAGCCATTCTATTTATTTGAAAGAAAAATATGAAACCTTATTAGTACTTGAATTAATTAATCCTAAAGACTTGAACTTTAGTCTAAAGATCCTCTCACTATTTTTAAATGAATCAGTAGCCTCTACCTCCAATTCGAGGAATTACACTAACTCCATAGTAGGTACTGAAATCCACATAGACTACAAATGGGCCCGAGAAAAGCTCTGGCTAACCCTCGTGCATCTACAGGTAGGTTCACAACTAATTATTTCTCCAAATAATTTTTAGTAATTATATTTTATCCTAGAAGCCAATTTAGTAGGCTATGGTCTCCACTGAAAAGGTCTGGTTAGATCCAACCATTAACATGATTGACTTCGGTGCATCAAACCAATGATAACTAGGATCGAGAAAAGATCTAACTAACTTGATCATCATTAAGAGAGTGTGACCTAATCATCATATGATGGATAATAATTTCAATATCCAGATGAACATCAGGTGTAAGGCACCTCCAATGTCCATCCAGAAAATTGGACTCATTATTATTCACTTAATAGGAGGCTATAACTTGGTTATCCCCATAATCTTATCATTTTAAGGATCTAATAATTTAGAAAATTTAATTTACTAATGATTTGAGATAGAAAGGATATGGACCATATTTCTTCCATTGACTTCACCAAGTCAAATCCTTCCACTGACTTCACTAAGTCAATTGATGAGGACTAGGATCAATTTCGGTCTATGGGCACCTAATTCAATCTTACTGAATTGAAATTGGTCAAACTGATTCCTAGTGACATGGGTCAGCTCGAATCACTAAGTGATCTAATCAAATCCTAATTGACCATATTGGCCAGGTAAGTGAGATCAGTGGAAGGGATATGCCATTAACTTGTCAAAGATCGAATCAGTATGAGTAGCTCCTAATTAAGAACCACTGGTCTAAACTGCCAAACTCACCTTAAACACCAACTGATTAACTAGGTTTAATCAAATCAACCTAGTAATTTTGGGCTAGACCGCTTAGCCAAGAATTAAATCCATCTTGGTTTTGTTAAAGACATGGACTCATTCAACTACAACTATTGAAGTTGAGTCTAGAGTGCCCTTGACCTAATCTAAGTCAACACTTAGCTAGATTTGATCAACTACTCTAGGTTAATCAATTCTTTAACTAACCTTAGGTCTTTAATTCATCTAACCCTTTAATCCATAGTATTATGCAATTGTCTTACGTCTTTAATTCATAATTCTAGACCTAACTAGATAACACTTAATTCTATTAATTAAGTTTTGGACTGATGGATTGGGGTTCGATATTTCAAAAATAATTTTTAATTTTGAAAGATTCTTTACAACATAGCACTATTTCACCAAATAGATCAACTCATTTCAAAAATGGATCAGCTTATTTCATAAACAAGCACTAGTTGTAGGTTAGAACACTTAAAAATAGCCATTTAATAGCTTCTACTAGCTTCTTAGTTAAGCTAGCTTGGATCCCATCCGAGACGGCCCGAGCAGACGTCGAGTTAGCCCATCGCCTGAGATAGCTAGCTCGAGCAAAAGCCTATAAGCTTTCATTCCATCAAGCTGGCTCAGATCCTATCCATGCTGGCTAGAGCAGACATCGAGTCAGCCCATCACCTAAGATAGCTAACTTGAATAGAAGCCCTGAAGGCCATCTTTTAGTTGAGCTGGCTTGGATGCCATCCAAGCCAGCCCGAATAGAAGCCGAGTTGTTTCGATTCCTAATCGAGCTGGCCCAAACAAAGGGCCACAAAGCCATTTCAGGCTGGCACACTAGTCGAGCTGGTTTGATTCCTGAGACAGCTGGCTCGACTAGCGAACAGAACCTTCATAAGATCCTATTCAGGTTTAATCTAAACCTATGTACATTACATAAAAATCATGAAATATTTAAATCTAATCTAAACATAAATTCATGATAAAATTTAGATTAAAATCAATTAAAAATATATCATAAAAATTCATTAGATCACATCTAAATTTTTTATGATCAAAGTTATAGATCGCAACGTACCAGGATAACCTCTCCACTATAAGTTCTAAATCTTATAGCAAGACAACCTACAGTCCATGCGATCATTGTGTTACACATTAAATCTTTCTAATTTACATATTAAGCATATCGAGCAACCCTTGCTCTAATACTAATTGTAGGAAACATAGCAGGGTTGTGAGCATGCTATTCAAAATTTTTTCAAAAATTTATTACAGCGAAAGCAAAATTAATCTATATTAGTTCTATGCATGCTATGATCTAATCATAAAATCCTACTTAGGATCTTTGACATGTTAATATAAATCAAAAAAAATAAAATATATTCGATCAGCAAATCACATTTGTTGATCAATCTATGTTCAGAACATAGTACCTATGCACGGTAGATAACTCCGTAATTCAAATCCATTGAAAGATGCTTTCCTATCATGCTACAGTCGCACACGTGTTCGGTCTCTATGGTGTATCCATATGGAGCCCCTGATCCTGATCAAATCCTTCAGAGTGCTAGCTTCTCATCGGGGCCTCCAACAGCCAATCTCCATCGATCCGATCGATAGTCCACTTCTAGATCTCCCAGACACTCCGAAAGGCCAGAAAATGATTTGTGGAGGTTGACGAGGTGGGGAAGGAAAATTGGTGGTGATCTAGCACTCACAATGCTCAATCTCTCCATCCAAAACCTAGGGTCCCAGCTCTAGGATTCTGCACTCACCCATAATGATCTTGACCCTCTTCTCTCTTCGAAAAAACTCATACCAAAAGAGATCGCCACTTTCTAATTTCTGTCTCATAGAAATCCCTCACAAAAACTCTCTCTTCTTCATGCATACCCCTCTTAGATTTCTTGAGCATCTCCATATGCCTACCCATAAAAAAATCCCATTTTAAAATGGGCGACAAGCAGAGATAAGGGTTGGAGGTGAGATTGTTTGAACCATTCACTTGATTTCAAAAATCAAGTGAGCTCTTATCCTTATTCTCACCCCTTCCCAAGGGTTTAACATGTAGAAGGACACTCCTTCTACATGCGGACAGTTTTGTTTCTTAAAACAAAAAGGAGGCATAGAGATAAAGATGAGAGGAAGGGTAGGTTTCAAATACTAATAAATCAAGTTGAATTCAAAATTCAACTTGCTTTGAATTGATCCAACCTTTGGACCAGGTCAAAAAGACATAAGAAAGGGGCACAGAAGGCTTCTTAGCATGAGAATTCCCATGCATATTTTCAATGTGTATGGAGAAAAGGAATGGGTCAAAGTAGGATGGTTGTTAGATATGAGTGCCCTAGAAGCTAGAATTGGCTGACACTTGTAATACACTTCTAAGGATAAAATTATAATTTTGACTATTAATAATAAAGTGGATTATTTTCTATCACATATGTGTATTTAGTGTCTGTGATACATCCCTTAAGTTAATGGTAATGATAATTCTTATTTTCAAGAGTTGAAAATTTAAGACAAGAATTTTCATTATTAACTCATAAAATGCTCCGGACCATAGGATCATCATGAAGATGATGATTGATCTGGAAGGTTAGTGTACAATCGCTTCTTTATAGTAGATGAGTCTTAAGTCTATGGTGTGATACACCAGAGCGAGAGTATAGGTACTCGTTAGAGAATGAGGGTACTGAGCGTGACCACCTCGAGTAGTCATAAGAAAGTCTATCTTCTCATCGATGACTGACTCGATGCTGCAGTGATGTATCTGGTTTTTTGACCTAAGGTGCATCGATAGTTCACCTTGAGGGTGTTATAGTTTGACTACACCATAACTCAATCTCCTAGCCATTCGAAACCTTGAGGTGTATGTTGGCTATAACATGTTCATTGTAGGAATTGGATTGCACCAAGATGGAATTTATCTACCTCGGTGGATGAGGAGCAGCCCTATAATGATCATGAGAATCATGTCCATAAGCCCATGGCCATGGCAGAGAGTGTGAAATAATAGAAAGAGTTTCTATTAAGATTTTCACATCGAACTTGAATCAAATGATTAAATCATATGATAGAAATTAGGATTCGACGAGTTCACCTTAACCTAATCTGATCGGGGCTCAAGATAGAAAAACTTAATCACACAAGTAGCTGCACCGAGAGGTTCATTGTCAATTTTGATGGGTTGCCACCATATGCTGCTAGGTGTCACTAGTGGATTTTGGGAGCAACTAGAATGATTTTGATGATCGATCATTCTAGTTGTCTGAAATAGAAAAGTTCTGATCCATCGAAAGAAGTTTCAATATTATCGATGATGGAGATCATGACATATCCCATTACCATATAGAACTAAACCTAACTAGGTCACACAAACAAGGGTTTGGATCTGGATATCATCAATTGGACTAACCCAGTTCAATTGATTTGAATAAGATTCAATTAGGTTCAAGAAAATCGTGCTAGCACATGATTGAGCCTAGCATTCTTCTTTTTCTATCTTAAAAGTTATCTCGACTGAGCCAAATGAGTTGGTGCTCACTCAGGTACCTTTACCTAGTTTGACTGAAGCTTGTCCAAGTCAAAAAAGGATTGTCTTAATTTATGAAATAAATTTGAGACAACACCTATCATTTTTCATCACCTGCTAATTTTTGTACTTTGACTTGGTCAAACATTGACCTTTGACCCTTGGACATCTGCCCATGTGTCATGTACTTATTGGAGAGCAGATAGGGGCTTATCGCCTTTCTAGAAATTAGAAAGAAAGGGGCACACGCCTAGGATGGCGTGCACCTATGGATAGGGATGCTGGAGTCCCATACGGATGGGACTCTAGGTTGCTTGTTGGATTCAAACTAGGTGACCCTCACCTATAGACTTTGATCAGTCTTAGGCACCACCTTAGGATGAATACATGGGTCTCTGGGTCTCTCATCCCACCAATCAGATTTAGATCTGATTGAACGAAGCAACGTGATTGGCCAGGGTGATGAAGCACTGCATGGTGCAGCAGAGTCTATAAATAGACCCTATCTGCACCCACTTTCATGAGTTCATCTAAGCCATGCCCCAAGGCTGTCTCTCTCCCTTCTCCACCATCTATCCCTCTCCCTCCTCTCCATGTCCGAGAAAGTTGGGTTCTTCTAATTAGTAGCGAGTCAAGCAAGAAAGGCTAACGAAAAAGGAAGAAGGCAGCACTGTTGTAGAGACGATAGATGATCTTCAGAAGAAGTTTTGAAGATTCTCTAAATTAGATCTAGATCTATTTTTTGGAGAAAAAAAAGAGAAGGAGAAGATCTCTAGATCCAGCCTGAGTGGATACCAGTAGAGGCCAGGTGCTTGCGTGGCTAGATTCAGAACCTCAGAGCTTCCGCAAGATCATCAACGGGTAATCAGATTACCCAAGATCAAGGTAAAAATTAATTTAGAATTAATTTAATTTTATTTTTTTAACTATCAGTTTATAAATTAAATCTGATCTAGATCTAAGAGATGATTTTTAAAATATGCCTCTCGATCCAATTAGATCTGAATGAACCTGACTCGGGAAATTAGGATTTTTTTTCAACTAGTATCAGAGCCAGGTTCTTATTAAATTAATTTAGATATAATTTAATTTAATTAATTAGTGATTTTAGATATGACATGAGATATTATTAGATCTAAAATCAAAAAATAAAAAAAATTAAAATTAATTGATCTAGATCTAATATGTATGAGATACATAACTAGACTAGGAATATTATTATTCTACGTGTAGTCTAGTTTGATCATAATTTTTATTTGATTAAAAGTAATTTTTAGATCTATTTATTTTCTATTTTTTAATATTATAAATATTATAATCAGATCTAAAAATAAAAAATAAAATAAAATTAATTGTTCATATGAGATATGATAGTTGCATGTTTAGACTAGTTGTAGAATAGTTCTACAAATAGGTCTAGATTAAATTTTATTTGATATGATCAAATTTAAATTTAATTTTTTAGATGATTATGAGATAATTTAGATTTGAAAATCATGTGTGCATGATATATGTGATATACACAAAATATGTTTTAATTAGATCTATTTTTTATATGAGATATATGCTTAGATCTAATTTATTTTTGTAGATTAGTTATATTTCTGATTAAGGCGTTCCCCTTGGCTGTCCGATCATAAGAACAAAGTAGGGCTTAAAGAATCTCTCCTCCCATTCAATGGGGTGTTCTTATGATGTGTAGGGGTGCTGCGCATTCGTCCTTAATCAGAAATTGAAAACTTATTTTCTGCAAAACCCTAGATCCTAAAATCCTAGGATCTTTTCACATGTTTTGTTTAAGAATCCTAACTTAATTAAGAATTAAGTTTATAAAATATCAATTAGGTCTAAAATTGAGAATTTCAGATCTAAGACATATTCATAAATTTGGGTTCGGGCTTGGATAGCTCAATTAGGTCTAGCAGTTGATCAAACCGAATCAAGAGTTGGTTAGATGGGATCAACACTGCTTAAATTGACTAGTCTAATAGGATTAAGTCTGGGTCAAGATCAAGTCACGTGAGTGATCGATCAAGTTAAGACTTAATTAGGCTTAGTGGTTAGAGTCTAGATTGTAGGCTAAGCCGATTGGTTCTATCTCAATAATTTGGTGTCTATGGTAAGTCTAGCAGATACGACTGACTGATTTTTAATTGAGAGCTACTCGACTCGAATGCATTCTTATCGAGTTAATGGCATATCCCTTCCATCGATCTCACTTACCTAGCCATGTTTGTTGACTCAGTTCTAATCTGAGGTGGTCAATAATCCGAGCTAATCCATACCACTAGGTTAGTCATAATAGTTATGACTATGTCAAGTCTAGTTTAATGAGACCTAAATCAAATCACCTTAAGAAAAGATTAAGTCATGATCTTCCACCATTGTAGATGTGCAGGCCCTTCCCAAGGTTGATTGTTCTCGATTGGTTACAGTGGCTCAGTTGCACCAGGAAGATGCAACCATGTCTATTAGGCATGTGATGCTACCGGCTGGAGGATGAATTGGGCTCAATATTTTGGATATGGTGAGAAACCCAATTAGGAATCCAATCTATGCAAATGGTAGATCTGCCTTAACTAAGGAGTGGATCAATATTCTGGATATGGTAAGATTCATGAATTAGAGACAAAGTTTGGATGCATCATGATTAGAGAATCATTGAACAAGAGTTGTTCACTCATTGGCTAACCCATCACCAATAACTGTTAGGTGAGGTGATGAGTCAGTTGATGGGATCGCACCATCCACTAAAAATCAATAATCATGGAGATTTTTGCATCTCTATAGAGGGAGTGTCGGGATCCGAGAAAATAGTGGGAATTAATTTATTTTAAAATAAAATCTCTAAATAAATTAGTTAAGTCTTAATTACAATATCTAACTAGAAACTTTGACTCTCTATAGAAAGATGTCTGCATCCAACCCACTAGCACGAATCCTGGACATCCATAGACTGATCGAACCAAATTACAAGGATTGGCTTCAGAACTTTAAAATCATTTTGGGTTCTGAGAAGTTAACTCATGTATTAGACCAGGATCCTTCCACCTTACCAGCTCGTCCATCTACTGAATAGAGAGAGTCTCTGGATAAGTGGACTGACGAAGATAATAAGGCTAGATACTATATGTTGGGCTCAATGTTTGATGAGCTTCAGCACCAACATGAAGATATTAGAACTGCTCGCCAAATATTGGCTCACCTATAGGAGATATTTGGTGAATAGAGTCGTGCAACCAAGTATCAAGTCACTAAACGACTATTCAAAGCTAAGATGCGTGATGGGCAGTCGGTCCAAGATCATTATCTGATGATGATCAAAAAATTAAAAAAGCTTGAGAATCTCGAAGTGAGGCTAGACTTGGATCTGCAAAATGACATAATTCTGCAATCCTTGACCAATGCATATGGGTAGTTCATTATGAACTACCATATGCATAAACTTCAAAACTTCTTGGCCGAACTTATGAACATGCTGGTTACCGCTGAGCTTTCTATGAAAGGTTCTAAAGGCTCAGTGCTTGCTATGGAACGGACTTCTTTCAAGAAAATGTCTTTTGGAAAGAAGAAGAAGTCTACGAAAAAGCAAAAGGTGGAATAAGGAAAGAAGAAAATGACAGAGCTGAAGAAGGCCACTGACAAAGGAAAGTGTTTTCATTGCAACAATAATGGCCACTGGAAGCGAAACTGCCCTACATACCTGGCCACCCTAAAGAAGGAGGCAGGTCCTTCTGGAGGTATGCTCATTATTGAGTCTAACCTTACGATTTCTTCTGCATCCAGTTGGATGCTTGACTCTGGTTCTAGTGCTCATTTATGCACTTCTATGCAGGGTCTTGAGGATAGCAGGAGGCTGAGGGATGGTGAGATGATCCTGTGCATCGAAAATGGAGCAAGAGTTGCTACCGTGGTCCGTGGAAACATACCCTCTTCGACTATCCATCTGGAATTTAGACTTAGTATTAAAAGATTGTTATTATGTGCCTGCAGCTAAGCAGGAATTTGAATTTCTATTTCTTATTGCATATTAGAAGGCTATGTAATTAGTTTTCTAAAGGACCATTGTAACATTCTTTATGAAAGAAATAAAATTGCAAAGTGGTTTTCTTATTAATGGTCTTTATCAGTTACATATTGATGTATCTATTTTTAACTTTGAGCAAAATGTGAATGCCATAAAATCAAAACATCCTAGGGATAGTCCAAATGATAGGTATCTATGGCACCTAAGATTAGGTCATATAGCAGAAGATAGGATTAACAAATTAGAGAAAATTGGGCTATTGAGTCCATTGACTTTCGAGTCATATCCAATTTGTGAATCCTGTCTTCATGGCAAAATGACTAAGCTCCCTTTTGTAGGACATGGGGAAAGGGCCATAGATCTTCTTGCCCTAGTACATACTGATGTGTGCGGCCCATTTGATGTGCCGGCTAGAGGCAACTTTTGTCTACTTCATAACCTTTACCGATGATTTATCTAGGTATGGGTATGTGTATCTTATGAGACACAAGTCTGAAGCTTTTGAAAAGTTCAAAGAATTCAGACATGAAGTAGAAAAGCAAATTGAAAAACCCATTAAGGTTCTTCGATCAGATCGAGGAGGTGAATACCTTAGTCGGGAATTCCTAGACTATCTCAAGAAAAATGGCATAGTCTCTCAATGGACTCCACCAGGAACACCTCAACTCAACGGGATTTCAGAATGGAGGAATCGGACCCTATTAGATATGGTCCGATCCATGATGAGCTTCACAGACCTCCCTGATTTTTTTTTGGGATACTGTTTGTTAACTGCAATATACTTACTGAATAGGGTTTCCTTCTAAAACCATTCCTACCACACCGTATGAGATATGGCATGGTAAGAAACCAAGTCTGAGTCATCTCAGAATTTGGGGTTGTCCGGCTCATGTCAAAAGACAACAAGCGGACAAGTTAGACTTTAGGTCCTTTAGAGCTCGATTCATAGGATATCCTAAAGAGTCATTAGGATATTATTTCTACATTCCAGAAGATCACAATGTGATTGTGAGTCGACATGCCATCTTTCTTGAAAAATAGTTTATTCAAGATAGCGGCATTGGAAAGCAGATCAAGCTCAATGAGAAAGTCTCACAAGAGCAACGAGCTAAGGACCAAATGGAACCAAATCAGGTTAAGCCAATCCATACACTACCTCCTCCACCTCGTAGATCGAAAAGGGTTTCCCATCCCCCTGAAAGGTACTTAGGTACTATTTCAGAGGATGTAGAGAAAATATTCCTCATAGGTAATGGGGTTCATGGTGATGATCCCAAAACCTATAACGAGGCGATATCAGATATCGACTCCGAGAAATGGTTAGAGGCAATGAAGTCAGAAATTGACTCGATGCACTCAAACCAAGTCTGGACCTTGGTAGATCCACCAGAAGGTATAGTACCTATTGGGTGTAAATGGATCTTCAAGAGAAAGATTGGTGCAGATGGGAATGTGGAGACATTCAAGGCTAGATTAGTGGCAAAAGGTTATAGTCAATGCGAAGGCATTGACTATCAGGATACCTTTTCACCAGTAGCTATGCTAAAATCCATCTGCACATTGCTTGCTGTTGTAGCCTATTTCAATTATGAAATATGGCAAATGGACATGAAAATGACGTTCTTAAATGGATATCTTAAGGAAGATATCTATATGGAACAACTGCTAGATTTCACATCCAGTGATGATGATCACAAGGTTTGCAAGCTGCAAAGATCCATATGTGGACTTAAGCAAGCATCTCAGAGCTGGAACACTCATTTTAATGATGAGATCAAAATGTTTGGTTTCATCAAAAACAAGGAGGAGCCATGTATCTTCAAAAAGGTCAGTGGAAGTGCTATTGTCTTCCTCGTATTGTATGTGGATGACATCTTCCTCATCGGAAATGATATTCTCATATTGACCACAGTTAAAATGTGGTTATCTAAAGAATTCTCCATGAAAGATCTAAGAGAAACATCCTTTATTCTAGGAATTAAGGTCTATAGAGATAGACCGAATAGGATGCTAGGACTTTTACAAAAGATGTACATAGGGAAAGTAAAGAGGTTTAGTATGGAAAACTCTAAGAGGGGTTTAATACCCTTCAGGCATGGCATTCATCTTTCCAAGAAGATGTGCCTTAGCACACCTGAGGAAATAGAACGCATGAGCAAGATCCCTTATGCTTCTGCAATAGGGAGCCTCATGTATGCCATGTTATATACACGACCTGATATAGCCCATGCCGTGAGTGTCACAAGTAGATATTAGTCGAATCCAGGAGAAGAACACTAGACTTCTGTGAAAAGTATCCTTAAATACTTAAGAAGAACTAAGGATATATTACTGGTCTTTGATAATGGAGAACTACAAGTCTAGAGGTATATAGACTCGGACATTATGTTTGATGTAGATGATCGAAAATCGACATTTGGAAGTCTGTTTGTGTGCAATGGTGGAGCTATCAGTTGGAAAAGTTTCAAATAGATAGTAATAGCAGATTCCACCATGGAAGCAAAATATATTGCTGCATCAGAAGCTGCGAAGGAGACATTCTGGTATAAAAAGTTTGCCACGAAGATCGAAGTAATGCCATCAGATGTCATTCCTTTATACTATGACAACAATGGCGCCATAGCCCTTGCTAAGGAGCCGAGGTCTCACTAGAAGTCCAAGCACATCGAGCGGCGATACCACCTCATCCGCGATTATCTTGAGAAGGGTTACGTCGAGGTCAAGAGAGTCGACTCCGCAGATAATGTGGCAGACCCGCTTATAAAGCCATTGGGCCAGCAGAAGATCGAAGCCCACCTTGAGAAGATGGGACTTAGATTTGTAGCCAATTGGCTTTAGGTCAAGTGAGAGTTTGTTAGATATGTGTGCCCTAGAAGCCAGAATTGGCTGACACTTGTAATACACTTCTAAGGGCAAAATTATAATTTTGACTATAAATAATAAAATGGGTTATTTTCTATCACATATGTGTATTTAGTGTCTGTGATACATCCCTTGAGTTAATGGTAATGATAATTCTTATTTTCAAGAGTTGAAAATTTAAGACAAGAATTTTCATTATTAACTCATAAAATGCTCCTGACCGTAGGATCATCATGAGGATGGTGATTGATCTGGAAGGTTAGGTGTACAATCGCTTCTTTATAGTAGATGAGTCTTGAGTCTATGGTGTAGAGACACCAGAGCGAGAGTACAGGTACTCATTAGAGAACGAGGGCACTGAGCGTGACCACCTCGAGTAGTCATAAGAAAGTCTACCTTCTCATCGATGACTGACTCGATGCTGTAGTGGTGTGTCTGGTTCTTTGACCTGAGGTGCATCGGCAGTTCACCTTGAGGGTGTTATAGTTTGACTACACCATGACTCGGTCTCCTAGCCATTCGAAATCCTGAGGTGTATGTTGGCTATAGCATGTTCATTGTAGGAATTGGATTGCACCAAGATGGAATCTATCTACCTCGGTGGATGGATGAGGAGCAGCCCTATGATGATCATGAGAATCAAGTCCATAAGTCCCATGGCCATGGCAGAGAGTGTGAAATAATAGAAAGAGTTTCTATTAAGATTTTCACATCGGACTTGAATCGAATGATTAAATCATATGATAGAAATTAGGGTTTGACGAGTTCACCTTAACCCTAATCTGATCGGGGCTCAAGATAGAAGAACTTAATCACACAAGTAGCTACACTGAGAGGTTCATTTTTAGTTTTGATGGGTTGCCACCATATGCTGCTAGGTGTCACTGGTGGATTTTGGGAGCAACTAGAATGATTTTGATGATCAATCAATCTAGTTGTCTGAATAAAAAAAGTTCTGATCAATCAAAAGAAGTTTCGATGTTGTCGATGATGGAGATCATGACATATCCCATTATCATACAGAACTGAACCTAACTAGGTCACACGAACAAGGGTTTGGATCTGGATATCATCAATTGGACTAACCTAGTTCAATTGATTTGAATAAGATTCAATTAGGTTCAAGAAAATCATCCTAGAACACGATTGAGCCTAACATTCTTCTTTTTCTATCTTAAAAGTTATCTCGACTACCAAATAAGTTTGTGCTCACTCAGATATCTTTACCTAATTTGACTAGAGCTTGTCCAAGTCAAAAAGGGATTATCTTAATTTATGAGATAAATTTGAGACAACACCTGCCATTTTTCATCACCTGCTAATTCTTGTATTTTGACTTGATCAAATATTGATCTTTGATTCTTGGACATCTGCCCATGTGTCACGCACTTATTAGAGAGTAGATAGGGGTTTGTCCCCTCTTTGAAAATTGGAAAGAAAGGGGTGCACGCCTAGGATGGCGTGCGCCCATGGATAGGGATGCTGGAGTCCCATACGGATGGGACTCCAGGTTGCTTATTGGATTCAAACTAGGTGACCCTCACCTATAGACTTTGACCAATCTTAGGCGCCACCTTAGGATGAATCCGTTGGTCTCTCATCCCATCAATTAGATTTAGATCTGATTGAATGAAGCAACATGATTGGCCGGGGTGATGCAGCACTGCATGGCGCAGCAGAGTCTATAAATAGACCCTATCTGTGCCCACTTTCATGAGTTCATCTAAGCCACGCCCCAAGGCTGTCTCTCTCCCTTCTCCATGCCACCATCTACCCCTCTCCCTCCTCTCCATACCGAAGAAAGTTGGATTCTTCTGATTAGTGCGAGTCAAGTAAGAAAGGCCGACAAAAAAGGAAGAAAGCAGCACTACTGCAAAGACGACAGGTGATCTTTAGAAGAAGTTTTGAAGATCCTCCAAATCAGATCCAGATTTGATTTTTGGAGAAAAGAAAGAGAAGGAGAAGATCTCTAGATCTAGCCTGAGTGGATACCAATAGAGGCCAAGCACTTGCGTGGCTAGATCTAGAACCTCAGAGCTTCTGTAGGATCATCAACGGGTAATCAGATTACCCAAGATCAAGGTAAAAATTAATTTAAAATTAATTTAATTTTATTTTTTTAACTATCAATTTATAAATTAGATCTGAAAAGTGTTAGATCTAATCTAGATCTAAGAGGTGATTTTTGAAATATGCCTCTCGAACCAATCAGATCTGAACGAACCTGACCCAGAAAATTAGGATTTCCCTTCAGTGGTGCAGGGAGTTTAGGAAGTTCAAAATATAAACTTTCTTTGAACAAGTCAAATTTGGTTTCAACTATATCAATTTATCTAGATCCAATTAGATCAGGTTAAACCCAATCAAATTAGGCTTAATCCAAACTAATAAACTTTTAATTAAATTAGAAATTAATTAGGTCCATCCCCTGATCATATCAGGGTCGAATCTCCCACACATGATCTGATTAGGTCAAACTTAATTGAATCAAATTCAATTTGACTTGATCAATTTCTCATCACTCAATCAAATTAAGCTAATTAGCAATCTAATTACTAATTAATCCTCCAATAATAATTGGGTCTCAATCTAATGGGACATCCAGTCATGATTAGCCATCAGATCAGGTAGGAAACTCCTATTGTGTGTGACCCCATAGGTTCAAATCCTAAGTCAGTAGCACAAGAACTAATTTTTTATTCTAATCGATGTGCCCATCTAGCAATAATACCCAATATCTGGATAGGATGAATAGTCATAATGCAACATTGACGAACCTATGGTATATGGTTACCATATAATTCTTCCCCTTGACCGCAATGCTCATAAGATGATCTAGGGTTAACTGCCAACCCTAAAAATTCATCTACATTATATTTCAAAATTCAGCATCCATCATATGGACTATCCCAATCGAGAATTTGCTAAATTAAAATACAACAATGCATTAGCTTCAACACTTAGAGAGATCAATCCCATCATGACTCACGCACTGACAAGCCAAGTACTTGACTGCATCCAGTAGCCTTCCGTCACTGAATTAAAAATTTAGATAGTCTGATACCTAAGTATAGTGAGTTATTTGTAAGTCACCATGTTGATCTCAGATCTAAGGAATACATATACCCATATCCTTCATGACCAATCTTGGCAGAAGAGAGCTTTGCACTTGGGTCATAATTAGTAAAATGTACCCCTACATTTCACCTACATGCCATAACAGCATCACCATGCTTCTTGGTTAAAAGGACAACCAACACTTATGGAATACAATGACCTACTCTTGATTAATGTTGTCATCCTAGGTAATAATAAATCATTTAGTCGTGATCAGTTTAAGGACTAAATGACAAATCCTCCTTGGTCGAGTCTAAATACTCCTAAGGACTTCATCATAAAAAGTTCATTACAGGAAGAAGCACAAAGGGATAAAATTATTAGAATAATAATTTTATTTAATTAAAATTTAAGTATAAATTATATTTAGCTCAACCATCTACAACCTAGATGATTGGCTTTAGGATACATTTTCCAACACGTCCTCCAGCGGATCTCCTTTCAGGCTCCTCCAACGGACTTTTGTCTTGACTCCTCCAGCGGATCTCCTTCTAGACTCCTCTAATGGACTTCCATCTAGACTCCTCCAGCAGATCTTCTTCGGGACTCCTTCAGTAGACTTCCATCTAGACTCCTCTAATAAATTTTCATCCGGACTCCAATAAATTTTCGTCCGGACTCCTCTAGTAGATCTCCTTATGGACTCCTCCAGTAGACTTTCATTCGGACTCCCCTAATGGATCTCCTTCCAGACTCCTTCAAGTCAGACTCATCCAGTCATAAGCCTTTCAAACTCTTTTTAGTTAGATTTCGCCAATTGACAAGAAGAATTCCTTTCGATCGAGCCCCCTACGACCACTCATAAGGATCTCATCATCTATGCAAATTTGGCCCTCAATACGATGCAAACCAACCAACATGTAGACGATCAAGGAGTTCGAACTTCTCTGGAACCATTGTAACTTGAAGCTCTTCACCGCCAGTGCTTGCTCCATTCGAACTTTGACTATTAATCTCTAATGGATTGGCAAGTCGTGACAACAAACATCATTCTTGACTGGCAATTTATGACAACGGACACCACTCTTGACTAGCAAGTCACGACAATGGATACCACTCTCCATAATAAACTCCACGTGATCCTGAGCGGTCCACTATCAGATGGTTATGGCTATCGCTATCAGTTTAGTACATGCTCATCCTCCAGATACATTTTCTCTAGGCTAAAAATTTTGCTCTAGATTCATCTGAGTGCTTCATTTTTATGGATAGAAAACTGATTTGACTGTCGAAGGATCCTACCTAAGCTGGCCCACCTTCGATCTAGGACTTATTATGCAGGTGCCGTCGGTAGCCTTATCCTCTTCAACTCCAGCCGTCTTCAGCATCTGTAGTTTTCTGTACCAATAATTTTGAATGTTGCGATTGTGACTATTTAACCTATCCAGACATTGGGTACCATTGCTAGATGGTTACTTTGATTGGTATAAAAAAGTGATTTCTATGCTACCAGCTTCGGTTTGAACCTATGGAGTCATACACACTAGATGTTCTTACATGATCTGATGGCTGGTGAAGAGTCCCATTGGATTGAGACTCTATGGTCAAGAGTCCCACTAGACTAGGACTCTTCGACCAAGAGTCTTACTAGGCTGGGACTTAGAGTCCTACCTATTTGAGACTTCATGATCATGAGTTCCACTTGTTTGGGACACCGAGGTCAAGAGTCCCACTAGTTTGGGACTCTACAATCAAGGTTTCATATCGATGGAGTCTGTTGCCTAGACACCCACCATATTTGGACTTTATATTTGTGAGAGGTTTAATTAGTTATTTGATCACTAATTAACTTAATTTGATTGAATAATAATTTTTGGTTCAAGTTTAATTGAATTGGATTCAGTTGGGTTTGACTCGATTAGGTTATGAGATGACCTAATCATTGAGGAGGTTTGATCCCTGATTTGATCAGGAGTTGGGCTTGATCAATTTTTGATTTGATTGAAATTTAATTGAGCCTAATTAAGCCTAAATATGTTGGATTTAATCTGGTCTAATTGGGCCTAACCAATTTTGATTGAAATGAGTTCAATTAGATAAGGTTTCATCTAGACTAGTTTGACTAGTCCACCCGCCACCTCACCCTTTGTTTGTACACCATTTTAAATTCATGAGAAAAAATGTTCTCGTAAGTTTTTCCCATGCACAAATGGGTCTCATGCCCACTTTTGCAATGCCCAAAATGGATAAGGGTTGGTAGTTGGTATTTTAAGTTTGAATGTAATGCAAATTTGAACTAACTCCATCCTTATCTTGCACAATGTTCCCTTCTCTTGTGCACCTACCTTTCTACACAAGAAAATGTTTCTCATGGATTTTTTCAATACTCAAAGGGGACACACACCCACCTTTCTCACATCCCTAGTGGATAGGATCAAGTGGTTTAGAGTTTAAATTCAAAATGTATTCCAATTTTAACTAACAATGAACCCAATCTCATCTCTCCATATGGTGTCTACACAATTTGGCACAAGTTTAAATTGGTTTCTCCTTGGGATGTGTGCACACTTTAGAAGAGAGAAAACTTTTAGGGGGCCCCCTTCTACATGAGGAAATTGGGTTTCAAAATTACAAAAGAAAAAAAATACAGAGAGAGCTTGCGTAGGGTTTTGGGTTTGTGCTACCCTAGGGTTTCGACCTAAGGTTCGGGAAGAGTTTATGTGAGCTACGAGTATTGTGAGCCCACCAAATTTTAGGGAGAACATCATATACCTCTCTTCTACATCTACTAGTGATCTAGAACATCTAAAGAGTCTGTATATCAAGATCGAAGTAGTTCGGTCGATAATAACCGTCAAAGCTTTCGAACGTCGAGCTAGCACTCGGAAGGAGCCGATCGAGACCAAGGCCTCATGTGGAAGATCCAAGGAGGCTAGACACACTATGTGGCTACATCATGATTAGTGAACCTTCTTGATGGTGATTGAATTATGGTGATCGGCTACTCGCATAGGTATCGTATTCTGAACACGTAGTGTAGTAGTAAATAGTTTACTGCTATTATTTTAGTATTCGAATTCAAAGCATGTTTATCATATTTAGATCCTAAGTATAGGATTTTCTGGTATGATTAGTAACTTATAATTAAATAGATTAATTATACTTTTCACTGCATTTAATAAATTTTTGAAAAAATTTTGAAAATAGGGCTACAAACCCTGCAAGAGAGGTCAAGGGATCATCATTCTCAATGATGTGTGGCTCCTTGTCATTTCCAATGATAAACCCATATCTAAGTGGTACACTATGCATTATAGATGACCTTCGGAGGGAATCTGTGTGCCATGCTTGCACCTCATCAATGGGTGTATTTGATTGAGAAACCCCTTGTAAACTCTTTATAATGGGATTGATTATGGGTCTTGAACTTCACCAACTTCAACTATCCTCCCATTGCCTCCTTCAAGGACAAGCTCTTTCTTTAAGAAAGTGGCATGCTTACTGACAATTACCTTTTGCTCGGTAGGATGGTAGAAGAAGTATCCCATACCCTCCCTTGGATAACCCATAAACTTGTATCTATCTGATCTTGCACTGAGCTTATGTCCATCAATTTTTTTCACATAAGCTGGGCAGCCCCATACTTTTAAGTGTTTTAGGCTTGGCCTCTTACCTTTCTATATCTCATATGGAGTGCTAGTAATAGATTTAAAACATACTTTATTTAATATATATGCGGCAGTTTCTATGGCATATCTCTAAAAAGAAATTGGAAGATTGATGAAGCACATCATGGACTGCACCATATCTAACAGAGTGTGATTTCTCCTTTCGACAACACCATTCAACTATAGTGTATAAAGAGGGATCTATTGAGAGACAACATCCTTTTGTTTAACATAGCTGAGAAATTCACTAGTCAAGTATTCACCCCCATGATCTGATCGAAGGGATTTAATACCTTTTCTAATTTGTCTCTCAACCATACTTTGATATTCCTTGAATTTATTAAAGGCTTTGGATTTATGTTTCATAAGATACATATATTCAAATCTAGATAAATCATCTATAAAGATGATAAAATAGAAATACCCTCCTTTGGCTTAAGTAGTTATGGGCCCGCAAACATCTATTTGTACTAGCCCAAGTAACTCATTTGCCCTTTTTCCATTTCCACGAAATGGAGCTTTAGTCATCTTACCCATGAACAAGATTCACAAGTTCCAAATGATTCATAATCAAATGGATTAAAGAACTCTTCTTTGTATAACTTGTTAATCCTTGACTCACTTACATGACTAAGCTAGTAATGACAAAGGTATGTGTTATTGATACCTTCTCCTTTTCTTTTCTTGTTCTCATTAATATGAAGAATATTATCATTAAGTGATGGAAATGTAAGACCATTATCAATATATGCAATACCATAAAACTCACCAGAATGTAAGATAGAGCAACTCTTGCTCGTCATATTAATCTCAAAACCATGTTTAAGAAACAAAGGTATAGAGATCATATGCCTGATGATTTTTGGTATGTAATGACAGTCTTTAAGTTCCAAATCCTTCCTAGAAGGTAAATGCAAAATGAAGGTTCCTACAGCTTTGGCCTGTATAGACTCTCCACTAGTGCCGAAAAGCTCTAAGGCTCCTTTAGTTAGCCTCTTTATTTCTTGTATCCCTGCAACAACTTTCATAAATGAGACCCACAAGCGGTATCTAATATCCATGAATTAGAAGTTGAAATACTCAATGATAAATTGGTCTGTATCACATACAAATCTTTTGAAGTTGCAACAGTTGCACCTTACGCTGCTTTGCACTTGCAAGATAGGCCTTGCTATTTCTCTTCCATTGCCCTTCCTTGCCATAGTAAAAATAAGTACCCTTGGTGGAAACACTTTTTGCCTTTTTATCCTTTTTGATAGCTCTTTTAGGGTTAAGCTTCTTCTTTTTCTTATTTTTTAACCCATCTTGCCAATCTTTTTGGCACCTCTCTTTATGGCATAGACAGTGCCACTTTCATCCTTGAAGTGCCCTTAGCTATCCTTAACATATTGAGTAGCTCAGGTAGAGTAGTATTTAGTTTGTTCATGTGGATGTTAATGATAAACTGGGAGAAGAAATCAGAGAGTGATTGTAAGATCAAATCCTGACTAAGCTCACCATCCATCACAAACCCTAGCTAGCCTAATCGAGTGATTAGGTCAATCATCATAAGCACATGGGTTTGTACAGATGTGCCCTCACTCATCCCCATGTGGAATAGTTAATTCAATATCTCATATCTAGCAGTCCTACTCTACTCATCATACAACTCTTTAAGGTTGAGAAGCATTGATTGAGGATCCATGTTCTCATGCTGTCTCTGCAACTCATTGCTCATAGAGGCTAGCATGATATATTTGATAGTCAAATTATCATCCTTCCATATCTTATATATGGCCTGATCCTCCTCAGAAGCATCTTCCCCAATCTCATCAAGGTTAGGAGTATCTAGGATGTAGGAGAGTTTCTCCTGGGTGAGAACAACTCTCAGATTTTTTAGCCAATGAACATAATTTGGTCCATTCAATTTATTAGCATCAAGTATGCCATGTAGTAAAAGTGAGGATGCTTTGATGTGTATCAAATTATAAAATAAGAATAATAACATAAGCAGATTACTCATGATGATATGCATGAATTAGATGAGGTTTTTTATCTAATCATGTCTTCCACTTATTTGGTGAACATAGCCCTCAAGTATGAAAAATGAGAAATCCTATCATTAGGTTTTCAAGTAGGGTTGAGATCCCAATTACTTATAAAGACCTTATGGATGGCACAACAAACCTCTACAAGTTCAAGTGTAGGTAACTCTTACCAATTGCATCTCATGCAATCCTCAATATCTCTTTTGCCTCTAAAATATTTGTAACCCTGTGGATAGTACAACAAGCTATTATATTTTAGTCAAGTTGGACACTTGAACTTTATATGGTAGTAAATGAATAAATGCCATCCTTGTGGATAGCACAACAAGGCAACACAATCCATAAATGCCGTAAGCATCGCTATGCACTAAATCAACAAGATATCAATCCCCATAGAAAACCTTATCGATAGCACAACAAACTCACTATGATTTTCACTATGCACTATTGGAATAGCATGAAGGAAAGCATTGGTAGTGTTCTTAACACTTCACCATTAAGACTTGATATAAATTTAATGAGGAACTTCATACTCAATAGCATATCCTTCAAATGCATCTATCTATATCATGCAATATATACAATTAAACAACGAGCATAAAGAGCATTAGAATAAAAAGATGGTTATGGACTTTCCTAATGTAATCAATACAAGCCATTTGGATCAATTACTAGTTTTATTCTAAGTGACTCATTGATTGAACCATCTCATGGCCAATCATTTAAATACACCACTTGCTCTTCATTGAATTGATCCATCATATGAAAACATCTCTTACCACCCATAGGAAAATGAGACTTCAGCTCTTGCCATCCCTTTGTGGAAGTAAAGTTGATCTCATGAGTCTTCAATGAATGCTCCATTCTTTTATGTAAATACAAAGAAACAATCTCTATCTATTGACATTTGATCTTCGTATCTTTACATCAACATATAAAAATAATCCCAATCAAACCTTGGAAGATTATTACAATAGGAAGTGAAAGAATATTACAATTGATTGATTGATGTGGGGAAACAAATCCCCACAAATGAAATTACAACCCTTGCAATTACAACCAAATCAATCAGCCATTACAAATGCATTTACATAATCATCCATCACATGGGTGAATTTTGAGCCCATAACCATCCACCATGCATCATATAACAATTACACTAAAACATGATCATTAAGAACACACGTTGTTCTAATTGTGATATCATTCAACCATATGTCAAAAAGGGAAGAAGCTCTAAGCTAATCTAAGGTTCTGATTTTAGGATCAACTCTTGATCTAAGATCAATCATGAGTCTCCCATATATGATTCGATTCAAATCAAGATGCTGAAATCTCATAAGGACCCTAATCAAATTATGATCCTAGAGATTCAATTATCCCCAATTTAAATCAAGATTACAATTGGGCAAAACTCATAATTGAATCAAGATTTTAATCCAGTTAGGATCTTTAACATTGATCAACATCAATCAAAACCAAAGATTAGAATTGTTGGATCCTTTTGAACATTGCATTAGATTTTTATAGCAACCTGAAATTTGGAATTGGATCAAGTAGGTGGCACCATTTTATTCAAGAACCCATCCTAAGGCCCCCAAATCCATATATCAGCATCTTAAGGAAGTGAGGTATCCCTTAAGTCTTATTAATCTGAAAGGATGGCGTCCCAAATTTGATTCAGGCCTAAATAAGGTAGCCGGCGAAGACTGGGTTGGGGAAAGAATGCATCTCATGTTCTTTCCCATTTCTATTGCATCACATGCATCAAAAATGAAATTCCATGATGAAACCTGATGATTGAACCATGAAAAACTTATCACACAAGTCTTAAATCAATGGAATTTCAATCCAAAAATTGATTATGATCAAAAGGAATTAAAGATCATCATCAAGAACCAATAATTCAGCAATCAACATTGCACAGAATTTTCAGATCAAGACACATGATGAATTAGATTTTATCTATACCACAATAACAACATGAAATTTAATTAAATCAATCAAGGATAGCTTTGATACCACTGTTGGGATTCGTGATTGTAGTGGAATTGAATTTTAAAACTCTTTTGAAAACATTATCACATGATATAAACATAACCAAGAATCCCAAACCCAGTATCACCTTGATGTGTTCAATCAAATCAATACCAAATTGCAATCAATTAGGGAGGAAGAATATGATTACCCTTCAGATAACATAGGCAAGATGGTATCCAAGAGTCCCCTAAGTGTGATCCCTCTAATGGAGATCCACATGAGACTTGAATCAAGGACCTTTCTCAATTCTTATTAGCTGAAATTTCAGCAACACTTTCCCTTGTGATTGATCCAACTCTTGGACGAATCCCTCTTTCAAACCCTACCCTTGAGGATGTGGAAAGGATCTCTTCCTCTCAGAATTTGTGGTGTGGAGATCTCTTCTCCAAGTGGGCATGAGCTAGGAATGAAGGAGCCAAGTGATTAAGGGCTTATATAGGCTCCATCATAACTAACTTAACAACTAGGTGGTTATAACTACCTGGCCACCTAGCCATGAACCCAATGAGCTAATCCTTAGTCAATTGTGTTCAAACCACATGGGACCTAACAATTTGGCATGGAGAAGAGAGGGGAGTGGCACATGGGAAGTGTGGACTCCTTCTAGAAGCATGTCAAGCCCATTCTAGGTTAAGTCCAATAAGATAAGGAAATTGGATCTAATCCTTATGCTAGCATGTACTATTTAGATCCAATAGGATTTTAACTAAATTCCAATTGATTAATAGCTTCTCAATCCAATCAATTAGTCTAAGACCTCATCCCTATTGTGTGTGATCTAATGGATTCTATATTTAGCTAGCTGTAGGTCCAGGCTCATGTACAACTTTAGTCCAATTAGAACTTTTCTAATTGACTAGGTCCAAAACATTACAATCTCAAGTTAATCAATTTGAACTCTTCTAACTGATAAGTGAATCAAACTTTTTGATCCATTAAATCTACAAGTCCAGATTGACATCTAGCAACATGTCATCACTACCTAGAAGATATAAAAGTTTGGCAAAATACCAAAACATCCTTTCATGCTGAGTTACCACGCAATTCAATCCTTCGATCATACAATATCCTAAATAGGCTCATGGGCATGGAATATATGTCATGTCCAAACACCTATCATATGTATCTCGATCTACCAATGAAGACTCAGGCAATGAACCATTTGAAACTCTTTCTAATGTTCTTCCTACTCTGGCCAGAGATTCATTAAGTCAACATGCTATGAGACCACATAGGATGTTCTCTCCCCTTACGAGAAGTGATCAATTTTTTATTGATCACTCACAACCTCCATACACATTCATCACACCCAGAGATTTCCATACCAAACTTAAAGAGCCAAGGAGGGTATGAACCAAAGTATGGATCCATATGCATAAGGTACCATGACGATCTCAAGTCTAAGGATCACTTGCACCGCTCTCATCGAAGAACCATCTAATACATGTTCATAAGACTTCATCAGATATTATTCCTATGGATCAGTTCAGTGAACTCATTCTTTAATGAGTACCCATATTTTTTTATTAGTATCTCTACACAAGTGATTATAAGATCAGCCATCCTCTTCTTTGAGCATACATAGGATGTGCCAATCTTTTCAGTATCTTGATTCCAAACTCAATACGTTAGAAATTAGATCCTAAAGCCAATCATCTAAGTTGTAGATGATTGTGCTATTAAAAATTATGTCCCAAAGTCAATCATCAATCTATTGATAGTTGTGCTATTTTATACTTGTAAATAATTTATTGAATAAAATATTATTCTAACTTTTCATCATAAATTCTATATCTTTTAATGAACTCCTATTGTGATGAAGTTCTTAGGATATTTAGTTTTGTTAAAAAGAAAATTTATCGATTAATCCTTAAATTATTCATGATTAAATGATATGTTGTTAATTAAGATGACAACATTTATCGAGTATAAGTCATTGTATGCTATATAGGTTGGTTGTCCTCTTAACAAAAAAGCATGGAGATACTAGTATGGCATACAGGTGAGATGTAAGGGTACATCATCATTGAACATGACCAACTTTAGAGCATTCTACTATCGAGAATTACTCTAATGGGATATGGGTATAAGTGTCCCTTAGACCTTAGATCGCCATGGTGACTTGCAAGCAACTCACTATGCTTTGATGTTGGACTACATGAATTTTTAATTCAATGATGAAAGATTTTTGGGCATAGTCAAGTACTTATGAAGTTGGTGAGTGATCAAGATTGGATTGACCACTCCAAGAGATTGGAGAAAATGCATCATATTTTAATTTAGCAAAACCTTGACCAGGGTAATCCATGAGATAGATTTGATATTTTGAAATATAATGTGGATGATCTAATCAGAGTTGATAGTAAAATTTTGAGTCATCCTATGAGCATTAAGATCAAAGAGATAAATTACATGAAAACTATATCCATACGAGTTCTAAGAGTATTGCTTTATACATTCGACCTATCCGATCGTCGGGTATCATTGCTAGATGGTCACTTTGATTGGTATAAAAATTTATGTCTATGCTATTAAGTTTAGTTTGAATCTACGTAGTCACACACATAAGAAGTCTCAATCTGATTGGATAGTTGATCAATGATTTAGAATCATTCTAAGGTCAAACAATCAATAAGATTGATGTTTGACCTTGTGCAAGTATTGTAGGATGATCAATTAGTAATTAGATTATTAATTGATTTAATTTGATTAAGTCAAAAGATTAAGATTAAGTATAATTAAATATTATTTAATTAAATTTAGTTTGGACTTGATTGGATCAAGTTCAATTGATTTATTCGATGAGTAAATTGCAAGGGAGAACAAGTTCCTATTAAATTAGGACTTGTATGCACCCAATTTTTAATTTAATTAAAAATTAAACTAGATTTAAATTTGATTTAATATAATTTAATTAGGCTCTTAGTTGGACTATGATCATCTCTAATTAGGTTGCATTAGTTTTGATTTAATTGGATTCAAATAATAAGTTGGACCAAGTCAGAACTATAAGTCTTAGTGTGACTAGGTTTTCTCCATCTTGCGCTACCTTGCTTTCCATGCCCCCCCACACCAATTTTCTTGGAGTTTTTATGGGAAGTTTTATTTCTAGAGAGTATCCATGCCATTTTTATGTCTCCCACCATTTTAAAAAGAAATTAGTTGTGGAATTGATTAAAATAAATAAGTTATTTTGACCTAGGTCTCTATTTGATAAAGTTTGACACATCATATTTTCTTATTTCTTTGAGGCACCAAACTATCTGATTTTTTTCTAATTTTTTTATGAAAAATAGAAGACTTATTTGCACATATTCCCTAGAGTCCACAAAACAAATAAGGAGGGGCCACCTAAGAGTTGGGCACCCCAGTCCTTGCTCAATTTGGACCTACCTTTCTAGGTATTTGACCTAGACAAGGATTCCATCATAAATCTCTATTTAAAGAGAGTTAGGGCATGATTTTTCTATAGGTTTTAGATCTAAGAGAGAGGTTTGGGATGTGGAAGCTTGGGTGCAATGAACATCTGGGTGTGGTGCTTCATTGAGACACAAACCATTGTGTCCTAATGAGAGAAAAAGAAGGGAGAAGAAAGGGTTCTTCACTCGGGTTTTTTCTTGATCCCTTCCTCCTTCTTTTGTGAAATTTTAAGAGGTGAATCCCTTTACAAATCTCTTTCTTCTTTTTTTGAATATTAGAAGATCCAAGGATTGAAGAATGAGGATCTAGATCAGCCATCAAAGAAGGATCAGCACAGTACTAGCATACTGTGCTAATTTCCTATCATCGAACTTTAGATCCTACATTTAGGCATTACATGGATAATTTGTAGAGGCCGGACACATGTGCGGCTTGGAGCAATGACTTCAGCCTTGGATCAGCAAGTTAAGAAATCCAAATTGCAAAGGTAAAGGTGATACAATCTCCTTTCTGTTATCTAGATTTGATTTAGTACTATTTTGATGTTGATTTGATCAACATCATCCTTTCTTGTTTTTATTTTTAGATTTAATAGCATGCTTAAATTATATGATAGGATCTTAGATCTAGGGCTCTTTCATGTTTTATTATGAATGAATATGATTAGTTCATCTCTTCCGCTGCATGTTTTTAAAAAAGTTTCAAAATCTGATCATGAAATTCTAGATCTATTCTCTTCATATGCTCCTCTTATAATTTATATATGAATTATTAATTAATAAAAGTTATTTAACTTTTTCATCATAAATTGTCTATATTTCTTAAATGAACTTCTATCTTCTGATGAAGTTCTTAGAACTACTTTCATTTGATAAAAGAGGATTTATCGGATGATTCTTAAAATTGTTTGTGACCAAATGATATGTTATTAACTAGAATGATAACTTGTTGAGTATAGATTGATGTATGCCATATGCATTGATTATCTTCATAACCAAGGAGTGTAAAGATACTGATATGGCATGTAGGTGAGATGTATAAGTACATCTATACTGAACGTGACCAATCTACAGAATACTCTGCTGTCAAGAGAAGCTTGCGAAGGTTATGGATATAAGTGTCCCTCTGATCTATGATTATCATGGTGACTCATAAGTAACTTACTATACTTTGATGCCAGACTATCTATAATTCTAATATAGTGATAGAAGATTTTTAGATGCAGTTAAGTACTTATAAAGTCGGTATGTGAGTTAAGATGGGATTGACCGCTCCAAAGAGTTTGGAGAGAATGACTTATTGTATTTCAACTAAGAAAAACCTAGGCCTAGGTAATCCTTATGAAGAGTCACAAGATTTGTAAGGTTGAGACATAATATGGAAGAACTAATTAAGAGTTGATAGTTAACTCTGAAGTCATCCTGAGAATTAAAGATTAAAGGAATGAATTATACAATAATCATAGGCTAGGATTCTTGAATGTTGCTTTACATACATTCGATCTATCCAAATGTCGGATATCATTGCTGGATGATCACTTTGATTGATATAAAAATTTATTTTTATACTACCAACTTAGGCTCGAATCTATGGGATCACCCATATAAGAGATTTCTATCTGATCAGATGGCTGATTAACGATTATTAATCGATCAAGAATCTAATCATCAATATGATTGATGATTGATCAAGTGCAAGTATTGCAATAGAGTAATTCGCTAAATGTTAGTGAATTATAGAAGGATTAATTAGTAATTGAATTGCTAATTGACTTAATTTGATTGAGTATTAGGGTTAAAATCAAATCTAATTGAATTAGATTCAATTTAGTTTGATTTGGACTTGATTAGGTCAAGTCTAATTGGATTATAAGATAATTCAATTACAAAGGAGATCAATTTTTTATTTGATTAAGACTTGTGTACACCTAATTCTTAATTAGATTAGGATTTAAATGAGATATAATTGAGTTCTATTTGGGCTAGGATTCCTCTTAATTAGGTGCAACCAATTTCTAGTTTGTTAAGGATTTAATTAGGTTTGACCTAAGACAAAAAGGAGAGCCTAGTTGGACTATGCCAACTTAAGCCATGCCCCACAATGAGAAGCTGCCCCTTCTCCCTTGGATTTTAGCATCAAAATAAGGGTGCTCATGCCTTGAATTTAGGGGAGGCATCCAAGAGTTGGACACCCCCTAAATCTTCCTTATTTTGAATTCCTATCCATTAGGTATTTGACCTAATGTTAAACACTATGGAGTCTCCTTGTAATTCAGCTTCTGGCATGAGAAATCCAGGAATTTTCACCATGAAAAATAGAAAAAGGGAGAGAGGCATGAGAAAATAGGGAGGAGAATGTCTCCTCTTGTATGGCTGTGAATTCTTCTTTTAGGACATCTCTAGGGCATTTCTTTTTGAGAGAAAATTATGAAGAGAAGAAAGGTTCTTCTCTTAAGGGTTTTATGTTCTCTTGTACATGGTTTTGAGAGAAAATAGAGAAGGATCTCTCTTCTTCATCTTGCACCTTTGTTCATCTTTATAATCAAATAGAGTTTGATTAATACAAAGAAGGAATTAGTTTAGCCATTAGGAGGGATCTATAAGGGGCTAGCATCCTGTGCAGATCTTTGATTGTTGAACCTTTGATCAGTATGGAAGCCTCATGTGGATATCCTAATTTTGTTGAACCCTAATTTTGTTGCTGGCACGTAGTCAAGTTGACTCAAATCCATATGTTCAAAATAAATTGAATGTGATTCAAAGTAAATTATTTATAAATTAAAATTATTTCAAAACCATAATTCATAATGCATTTAATTAAGAATTAAGAGTCGAAATAATAGATCTAGAATTATGGATTAAAGATCTAATGATATTGCATTAATCATGGGTTATTGGTTAGCTCAGATTAGGTCAATTAACTAGGTTAGACCTAGGGCTAGAATCAAGTATGGACCTAATAGAGAAATTGAGTAAATCTAACCAAGAGTTGAATTAGATTAGAAAGTCTTCTCTATAGATCAATTCAATAATTATAGTTGATTAAGTCCATTATTTTGATTTATCAAATGGACTTGATTGTGGCTTAGTGGTCGAGCCTGAATTATTAGGTTGATCAAATCAAAACTAATTAACAAGTTGGTATCTAAGATAAGTTTAGCAGTCTTGACCAGTGGTCTTTAATTGAGAATTACTCACCTAGATTGAGTCTATGATAAGTTAATGGCACATCACTTCCACCTATCTCACTTACCTATCCAACTTGGTAGATTATGTTCTGATTAAATTACTTAGTGATTTGAGCTAACTCATGTCATTAAGATAAATCAATATGACTGATTTAGATGCTCTGAACCAGCTTGTCTCAATCCTTTTCAATGACTTGGTAAAGTCAGTGGGAGGATTTTTGACTATTGGTTAATCTCTTCTCTATCTCTTATACACATAATTAAATTCTCTAAATTGTTAGGTCCATAAAATAAAAATATTATGGAGGTAACAAATTCATAGCCTTCCATTAAGTTTGATGATAATGGATCTATTAGTATGATAATCATTGAAGGCCTAAAGGCTTGGAACTCATCTGCTATTGGAATTATCATTCATAATATGATAATTTAGTCATGTCTCTTGCTAGGTGGTTAGGTTGACCAACCAAGTTGGACCTGATTATTCGTTGATTAGATACACTGAGTATGGTCATGTTAATGGTTGGACCTAACTAGACCTTTCAGTGGAGTCCAAAGTCTACTGAAAGGAAATTCGGGGTAGAACCTAATACTAAAAATTATTTAGAGAAATAATTGATTAAGAACCTACCGATAGAAGCACATGGGTTGGCTAGAGCTTTCCTCAAACCCATATGCAATCTATGTGGATTCTAGTACCTACCAGGAAATTAAAGTAATTCCTCAAATTAAAGGTAGAGCTATCAATTCAAATAAAATAATGAGAGAATCTTTAGACTAAAGTCCAAGTCTTTAAGCTTAAATAATTTATATACTGATAGGTCTTTTGTTCTCTTTTTTTTTTTAGTTAAGGCTAAAACCTTGTTGCTCCATTAACTATTAGATAGTGATATACTTATGGGACACCATTTTGATAATAAGTATTGAAAGTTTAATATTATTTTGCAGAATGAAAAGATTTGTGCTGGGGCTTCTAAGCCCAATCAGAATAAAATGTCCAAGACTGACCAAAATTAAGCAAAGTACTTCTACTCTAAGAAGCTGGATCCCTAAAAAAAGAATTGTCCTCAATATCTTGCTTCCATTGACCCCAACAGGCTGAATAAGAGAAAAAAGCAAATGGTTACTGGGCAAGGTAATTATATGACAACACCTTGCAATTAATTTCTCTATTTGTGATACTACTAGCTAGTTGGGTATTGGATACTAGAAGTCTAATTCATATTTGTAATTTATTGCAAGGACTTCAAGTTAGTAGAAAATTTGAAAATGGCGAACGATTCCTGATGTTGGAGATGGAAGAATTGTTCCAATTCTAGCTTTTGGAATAGTTCAGCTTGTTCTTATTAAGAATGTTATTTCTTTAGATGATTGTAATTATTGTCCTTCTTTCCTGATGAATGTAATCTCTATTGGCTTTTTGGCTAAAGATGGTTATCATTTTTCAGTAAGAAAAGATTATTGTGATATCATTATGAATGATGTTATAATAATGCGTGGATAATTAAAGAATGACATTTACATTTCATCACAATCTGTTAGTGTAATGTATAGATCTAATAAATGCCATAAATTAGATAATGTCATGGATGCCTACCTTTAGCATTATAAGCTTGGTTATATTAACAAGAATAGAAGAAAAAGGTTAGCCAAAGAGAAAATCCTCGATGTTGATGATTGTGAATCATTGCTGACCTATGAAACATATCTTCTTAGGAAGATAACAAAGACATCTTTTGCTAAAAAGGGTGAAAGAGCCAGTAAAGTTCTAAGTCTCGTACATAGTGATGTATATGAACCTATGAATACTATTGCCAGAGGTGGATATTACTATTTCATTATGTTTACTGATGATATATATATTGGTATGGGTATGTTTATCTTATGAAGAATAAGTTTGAATCATTTAAAATGTTCAAATGATTCTATAATGAAGTAGAAAAATAAACTAGAAAGAGTATTAAAACTCTTTGATCAGACCTAGGAGATGAATATCTCTCTAATGAGTTTTTGACATATCTAGGAGAGAATGAGATTCTCTCATAATGGACACCTCCTAGGACACCACAACATAATGGTGTATCAGAAAGGAGGAATCGAACTTTGTTAGTGCTACAAGAAAATTTATTTTTTGTGGCAAAAATAATTGCTGAAAAAAATCAATATGGCACCGTAAAAGGTTTTTAGCAGCAAAAAAATGGTCATCGAGAAGTCGTCGTGGTAGACTTGTCGGGAGATGTTTTTCACGGTGAAAAAAAAATCACTACAAAAGATTGAACTTTTTGCAGCGAAAGTTATTTCATTGAAAAATGAAGACTTTTGCAGTGACCAAACTCGTCGCTAAAGAACATAATATTCACCACCTAATCAACATATTCACCATAAAATATTAGGGAGATAAATATTTATTAGCAAATAGTTTCACCACCAAAGGTTCAACTTTTTAAGCCTAAGATATTTTTGTCAATAAAGGTGGACCTTTTTGCATCGGCTGAACTCGCCGCTAAAATATGTATACTTAGCGGTAAACAGTTTCGCTGCTAAAGGTTCAACTTTTAGTGATAAAAATTTTACCAAAAAATGAGAATTTTTAGCAGTGAATATTGTGTTGCCAAGAAAAGTTAATCTTTAAGCAACGATTTTAGTTGTCACAAAAAAGTCTTGTATGACTTCCTATACTTTTTGCGACAATATTTTGATGCTGCTAAGTAGTATTGCCGAAGAATTTTATTGCTAAAAGAAGTCTATAAGCTTTGGTAGCAAATTTGTTCACCGCTAAAACTATTAGCATATACTGTCAATCTTTTTTATGATGAAATTTATCACCGCAAAAAATATATTTATACTTTTTGCAACAAAATTATATCGCCGCTAAAAGTTTGGCATTGAAGGCTAATTTTAAATTTTCCTATTGACAAATTTAATATTATAACAAAAAAATATCATTTAATATATCATCACATGAAATCTAAAATCATATTACACTAATATAAATCCTCCTTATGTCACATCTGTCAACAAAATGTATAAGCAATAAAATCCTCCATATTATCATTACACACAGTCAAAAGGTACTACATGTTTCATAAAATTTAAAAGTCTAAAATAGAAATGAGTCCATGATCCAATTCTTGAAATCTTCTTCAATTGCCAACATCTTCCAATCTACAACATATATATATATATATATATATATATATATATATATATTGCAAATTAGTTTTAAATTAAGAGCTAGATATATGGAGGAGATGAATGCTAGCACTAAATATATGGCCAAAATGACATCAAGCAAGTCACTTTGTTTAAAAATGACATCAAGCCTGAATTAAGTTGCTGGTTCTCATCAAGCAATAAACATAGCATGAGGTAATCTCCTGCTTTAAGTAGGGAAGGAGTGTCTCTTTAAAAGAGAAAGCATGACTTTTCTTCCAAGCTTTGGAAAAAAGTCATACACTTGTATTAATTGTTAATGGTTGTTTTGGCCTATTTTGTTTTGCTTTGTTTTTTTATTGAAAATTATTTTGTCTTCTGAAATGTCCATTGTAAATTTAATGGAACAAAGCTTGTAGCAAATAATGCTAGAATTTAAAGAAATCTTTGAAACACTAAGGTTGCATTTTGGCATTGATATTTCTATTTTGTAAAAGCTGAAAGTGAAACAGTTTCCATTTTTATTTTTTTTGAATTTTTGATGAGCATAGAAATATGTCTGGTGGTCACCACTTGAAGTAGAGAAACTGGACAGTAGAAATAAAATGCAAATATGATAACCGTATCACTGGAGACAACCCTATTAACATCTTACAAGAAAATAAGATAATGCAAAGAATTGAGATTAGGATGCAAACAATAACTCAAGCAAGAGTAGCAAGACAACTTTGACTTCATTTAACTTAATCTTTTGTTGTCCACACTTGCCAGATCAGAAGTTGTTATCCATTAGTATACATTACTAATTATATTTCAATTATTTTAGCTAGGATTTTCTTAAGAGTTTTCAATAGATATATCAAAACTGGAAAATATTTTGATTCTCTATAATCAATTAAGAGATAAGATTCATACATGTACATGATACCTGTTGGTGTACAAAATAGATGGATGTTGGAATTTGCTGGAGTTGGAGAAGATGAGATTGTCGATGAGACCTGCAAGGTGAAGTCTTGGCCAGAATCGGCTCTAGCAAGATCCTCTGATGGTCAAGTTAGTTCTTTGGTCAACAAGAATGGAGTACTCAGAAGAAATTAAAGTAGAATGGAGAGCTTAAGAGGAAGACGTATCTAGAGAATCCCTTATATAGGCGAAGCCTATAATAGTATGATAGTGATAACCATAGCAAAATGTTAGAAGGCTGTTCAGGCCCCTTGGACTTTATTACGGAGAGTTTGCTATCTTTTGTTATGACTTACTGGTAGTTGGATTTCATTTGTTGGAGGTTAGACTGACCGAGCTTCATAGGTCGGCCTTTGCACCGATGATGGCGAGTTCGACACTAGGTTCTAAGTTTGGATCCTGTTGGTGTTGCCTTTGATAGCTTTTAGGAGCTCGATCACCTTCAAGATCGATTGAGAGTGGTGTGGATATTCAAACTGGAGGCTAGAAAGGAATAGTAGGTTCTTCAATGAGGACTATGGTCAGGCTTTCTTAAAGAAGTTCGATTGAGATAGCGGAGATCCGAGATTAACTTGAAGCTAGGATGGGCAAATACCAAGATTCATTGCTTCTCAAGTGACCAGTACTTACTCTGGGTTGAAGTTCAGACTTATGTTGATGGCAAAGTTCTCTTGCTGATTCGAATTCATCCATCCAAAGTTCTTAGTGTAGAGTTGCCAGGATTCGCAATCCATAAGATGGAGTAAAAAAATTTGGCCGGCCGAGGTCCCTAATGTGAGATTGATGAGATCTCTTATCTATAGTGAAGAAATTTGACCACCATCGAGGTCAGCCACCTGACAAGGTTGGGCTGTGCTGGGATTCGATACATGATGGAGGCCTGCTGTCTATCTTAAGCTAGAGATCAGAATTAGTTGAATGGCAACTTTTTTCACTACTCAAGTTTATCTGACCAAAGTTCAGTATGTCTTTGACAGGTTTTGCAGTTATCAAAAGAGTTGAGAGGGTTAATGTTGAGAAGATCATTCGACGTATAAGGGCTGAAGGCCGACCTATTAGGACTTGATTGGGATGGAGAAGCAGCTTAGTTAAAGTTCGGACTCAACGGTCACTACTTCAGATAGCACCATACCAAGGTCGGACATTTGATTGAATTTCGACGGAGCTATTTTACCCCCAACACTTCTCTCTACTCCCGAGTCTGAAGTTTAGATGAAGCGAGTACCAAAATCTATGATTGTCGAAGTTCTTTCTAACTTTCCATCCTCAGGAGGTGGAAAATCTTGTCGCATTAGAATTGGCACCGAAGTTTTTTTAATATTGAATGACTTAAAATGACCTCAGCTTTTGAAATTTCTCCTGGCATGGTGCTCTATGTACGATGCAATAAATGTCCTATCAGGCACTAGCTACTGCCATGATGAGTTGGATACACGGTAGACGAGGTTTGGGCATTGATGATCTACAATCATTACTACCTAGGAGTCCATCTATCTATTTAACCGCTCTTTCCTTCTTCTTCTCCCATTTTGGCTCTTCCTCTTTCTTCTTCGTCTTTCATCTTCTTCAAGCTCGAGCACTGGTTCTATTTCTCCTATGATCCTGCTAGTCTTCGATGCCCTCTCCATTCACTTTCTACCCTCTTAGCTATGTCCCTGAAATATTCGATCGATTTAGGTTAGTCTCCTAACCCTCTTCCAGCATTTTCTTATTTTTATTTCATTTTTTGACCTTCAGTGGGTTTTTGGGGGAGTTTGCTATGTTGGAAAATATATCCCAAAATCAATCATCAGCTTATTGATGGTTGAGCTACATTATAATTATAATTAATTTATTAATTAATAAAATATATTTTTGATATTTTTCATCATAAGTTTTAATCTTCTAATGAACTCCATTATTGTGATGAAGTCCTTAGCACTATTTAGGTTCGATAAAGAGAGGATTTATCGATTAATCCTTAAAACTGTTCATGACCAAATGATAGACTGTTAATTAGGACGACAACATCCATCAAACATAAGTCGCTGCATGCCATATAGGTTGGTTGTCTTCTTAACCAAGAAGTGTAGAGACACTGATATGGCATATAGGTGAGATGTAGGGATACATCATCACTGAACGTGATCAACTCCAGAGCATTCTACTATCGAAAATATCTTTGATGGGATATAGGTATAAATGTTCCTTAGACTTAAGATCACCTCAGTGGCTTGCAAGCAACTCACTGCGCTTTGGTACTGGACTAATTGAATTTTTAACTCAGTAACAAAAGGCTTTTGGGCACAGTCAAGTACTTGCAAAGTTAGTGTATGATCAAGATGGAATTGACCACTCTAAGAGTTGGAGAAGAATGTATCACTGCATTTTAATATAGCAAAATCTTGGCTAGGATAATCCATGAGATGAATTTAGTATTTTGAAATACAATGTGGACAGCCTGATCAGAGTTGACAGTTTAACTCTGAGGTATCCTACAAGCATTTTGATCAAGGGAATGAATTATATGAAAACTATATCCACATGGATTCTAAGGATGTTCTACATATTCGACCTAACTGACCATCGGGTACCATTGCTAGATGGTCACTTCAATTGATACAAAAATTTATTCTTATGCTACTGACTTTGGTTCGGACCTATGGGATCATACACATTAGAGTTCATGATCCAATCAGATGGTTGATCAATGTTGACCCCATGATTGATTTTAATGATTGCCAAACTTTGAGTTTATTATGTATCTAATTATGTGTCTTAAGAATGTGTGTAGGATTTTTTAAATATTCAAAATAAAAAATTTACCTCAAGAATAAATTCTCTCAAGATGCCATACCAAAATGCTTAAAAAAATAAAAATCACACATATTTGGAAGGCTTGGTATGAAGAAAGCATGATTGAAAGAAGATAAATTAAATTTGAAGAAACAATTATGTTTAGAAGTGTTTGAAGCCAAGAAATTTAAAATTGGAAGGTCAAATATTGAAGAAAAATGAAGCTAGAAATTTTGAAGATCTCTCCTAAAAATTTGGAGACCTCTTCTAAAAATTTGGAGACTTCTAAAAATTTAGAGGCTTCTTCAAGCTATTTAGCACACCTGCACATTACCCTGGCATAGGCTTGAGATCTCTCTAAAACTGGATGAGACCTCTCCATTTCAGAAAATAAAAATCTCATTTCTATGTTCTAAGATCGAGAGCTCTCGAAAATTCTTGAGAGTTCTTGCTGTGAAATTGAGACCTCTCAAAAATTCTCGAGAGCTCTCGTAGAAAAATCAAGAGCTCTCCAAATACGCTACATCTTTCAATAAGATTTTTCCACAGTCCTTCCAATGGCTATTTCAGAGCTTCCAATGGCTAGAACTCTTTATAACCATCTTCAAGAATATTTAAAGGTGGAGAATCAATTGAAAAAGAAGATTATGGGATTTGAAGAGAGAATCTTTAGTTTTGGTGAGGAGCATTGAAAATTCAAAGAAAAGAAAAAAGAGGAGAAAGTTGTATACTATTTTCAGCAAGCCTTCAAAGCAATCTTCTCCAACATCTTTCTCATCCTCTTAAGTACAAATTGAAGAAAAGCCAAGCTTCAATCGAGCAAATCATCGACTTCTTCCTTGAGATTTGAAGAGCTTAAATTCTATTTTTTATTTTATGCTAAAATTTTTATTTATAATTTTGATTTTTATAAGTTTCTTTGGAGGAAAGAAACTTGAGGATTAAAGCCTGGAATTGGACATTATAGGTTCTGGTTGGTTGGCCCAAAAAACCAACTAGATTATTAGTGAACCTAGAAAACTAATGGTGTAAGATTTTCGTTGGTGCTCCTATGAAAACTAATTAGATTTGTTTGTGAGCCTGAGAAAATAAACACACTATAATCAAGGATAGATTATAGTGAAAATCCCAAGAAAAGCTTGGAGAGTAGATATAGGTGCCAGTTGCACTGAACCACTATAAAACTTTATGTGTTTGTATTGTACTTTTATTTTTTTTTACTTTACTTTTATTTTTTATTTATATTGTTTAGATTCTTGGTTTGCATATACTATTTTAAATCCGCTGCTACTTATATTATATACATCTCCACCATATCACTTAGGAATAATCAAAACACATACTTGTTTAGAAAGTAAATTTGAATAAAATTTTTATAAGAATTTAATTTACCCCCCCTCTTGGGTTGCTACCTCTAGGCAACAATTGGTATCAGAGTGAGTGCTCTAATATTTGATTGTTAACCTAGTGGTTAAAAGAGTAAAAGATCATGGCAACCCCATTTGGTTCATTATTTGTTGAGGGGCCATCCACATCTAGACAACCACCATTTAATGGCATAAATTATACATTTTGAAAAGCTAGAATGAAAATTTTATACAAGCTTTAGATTATGACATGTAGAGAGTCATAACTAGAGGACCACACACACCCATAATTAAAATTAATGATATATCTATTCCCAAACTGAAAAAGAATTGGGATGATCTTGATAAGAAGATGGCTTAATTAAATTTTAAAGTGATCAATGTTCTTTATTGCTCTCTTAATGTACAAGAATTTAATAGAATATCCATTTATACATCAGCAAAAAAAAATTGGGATAGATTGGAAGTGACTCATGAGGGAACAAACCAAGTAAAAGAATCCAAAATCAATTTGCTTGTTCATAAATATGAAATATTTAAAATAAAAAAATATGAGTCAATTGAAAAGTTTTCCAAATTTATTGATATTATTAATGCTCTAGATGGTCTTGGCAGAACCATTACTAACTATGAACTTGTTTGCAAGGTTTCAAGGTATTTGCCAAAGGAATGGGAAGCAAAGGTGATAGCCATATAAGAAGCAAAAGACCTCACCACGCTATCTTTAGAAGAATTGATGGGTTCACTCATGACTCATGAGTTGAACATGGCTCAAAATTAAGAAGAAGAAGAGCCAAGAAAAATGAAGACCATCACTTTCAAATCCATTTCACAACATGAAGAAAGTAATGAGTCAGAAGAAGAAGATAAAGAAGAGAGTGAAGATGATGATGAGAACATGGAGCAACTCGCAAGTAAATTCAAGAAGTTCCTCATAAATAAAACTATGAAGAAGAAAGAAAAGGAAGAAGAAAATAAAAAAAAGAGTATCATCTATTATAATTGCAACAAAAGGGGACACTACAAGCTGGATTGTCCTCTACTTAAAAAGTATCCCAAAAGGATAAAGAAAAAAGCTTTGTTAGGAATTTGGGATGATAGTGACACTTCAAGCTCGGATGAAGAAAAGAAAGCAAAAAATCTTTGCCTCATGGTCCTTGAGGATAAGGTAAAATCTGAAACTCCTCCGAGTTTATATTTAATAAATTATTTGAAGCCTTTAATAATTTAATGGATGAATTTAAAAAGTTAAGACTGAAAAATAAAAAACTTAAAAAATTTAATCTTCTTTTAACTGATGAAAAGAATAAACTATTAATTTTAAAAAAAAATATTTTGAAAGAAAAGAATACTTTGGCTAAAGAAAAAGAAGCATTTCTTAAACTTGTAAAGTCTTTAGTTGAAGAAAAAGAGAATTTGTTAAAAAAAAATCTCTTTTGGAAGAAAATATGAAACTAACAAAAGAGATCAAAAATTTGAAGCCTATATTGGAAAAGTTCACTTATGGATCTTGAAAGCTTCAAACAATATTGAATAATCAAAAGGCTATTTTCAATAAACCTAGAATTGGGTATAATCCTTTAAGAAAATAAAAATTTGTGAAGAATATATTTAGCAAAGCTTCATCTAAAAATCATTCAATTACATGTTTCAAATGTAATAAAATAGACCATAAAATTTTAGAATGTAATACTAAAAGAATTGGCCGAATTTTAATCAAACAAATTTGGATTCTCAAAGAAACCATAAGCTCTAACTCTAATGGACCCAAGATTGCTTGGGCATCAAAGATTAGTAAATGATTTTATAAGTACACCAAGAATCCAATGGAATGAACAGAGAAAAATATTATGGATGGATGCCTTAGGAATAAAATTGGATGGATGATGATATTTGTTAAAATCTAAATTTTTCTCACATCATGCCATCATTATTTATTAAATATATTTTGATTATTAATTAATATAATTATTGAGTGTGTTTGATTGATTTTGATGACTCATCATTGCTTATAATGATCATACTCTATGATTTGAATATTTTGATATATTGCTTAAAACTAGTTTATCATATTGATTATTTATTTGAAGCTCTTTATTTTATTCTAAATTCAACATGCTGGTTCAATCCTTCATATCATGCTATATTGATCTTCAATTATTTATGAAATCTAAATTGCTATGAGCTTGATTACATGTGAAACTATTTGGATGCTAAACTTACAAATTGAACAAAGTTTGAGATTTTCCCATAAAATACTTAATTATCAAATTTTTTAAAAAATTTTATGATCTAAGTACTTGAAGATTAAACATTCAATCATAAAAGATCTAGTGCTTGAAGTGTTAATTTGTATTATATCTTAGTTTTATCTTAAGGATTTGAAATTCTCTAGTTGAATCAAATCCCACAGAACCATTATCTAGATTAAACTTGATTTGATTATAATTGATTTGTTAGATTATCATATCCCTAATTGATTTACTTTTGATCCTTTCCCAAATTAACATGAATATCCATCTTGATCATTAATTTGATTTTCTTTTTTGATCTTAAAAGATAATTTATTGATGAATATTCATACTTTATTCCAATTGATTGAGTTTGAAAATTGAATTTGAGAAATAGTCTTCTTGAATCTTTTAAAGTTGATATCAAGCAAGATTTTTTAAGAAAATTATCATTTATCCTTAAAGCTAAACATTTAATGAGGACTTCAGTTTTAAGTAATTAGTATTAAACAACTTACTAATTATCATGTATTGATTGATTTATCTTTTGGAAAAAAGAGAAGAATGTCTTGGTTTCAAATCTAATTTTGCACAGCTATATTTTTTGATATAATATCATTTGAGATAAATTCAAAAATTCATACCTTTTTTGAAACTATAATTGCTTGATATTTCTTAGGAAAAGAAAGAGATGATATTTTGAAGAATAACTTAAAATCTTTTTTTGGTGTACCTTGACTGATTTGCTAAAATCAATTCAAATTGATTTGTCTGAATCAATTTATATTTATCAATTCAAAACTAAATTCATTGGTATTAAGCTAAACTTTCAAATTAATCTTTAAATGATATTGAACTATTAAGAAAATCATGATTTGGTCTAATTTTTAGTTGAATTAGTATCAAGAAGTTTCTTTCTAAGAAATTTTTTACTCTTGGTATCATTGGTATCATTCTTGCCTTGCATTTTATTATATTATTTTTTAGCAAAATAATTAAATATGATGTCTTAAATCTATTTCACATTGATATACTCTTGAAGTGATACCATTTGAGATAAATTCAAAGAATTTTATACCTTTTCAATACTTAATTAAGTGATATTTCTTATGACAAAAAAATCTAAATTTAAATAAAATTATTTTTTAATTACTTGTCATACTCTTTTGATCTTCTTGATGTTTGTTCTTATTATGTATATCCTTTTATAAACATCCTTTGAATTTAGTAAAAAATTGGTGTCTTCTTGAGTGAATGCTATGTTTGATTGATATTTAGATTCATTAATGTTTAGTTCACTCAATTGATGCTTATACCTTTAAATTTTATTTAATTTTAAAATGACTTTATTTGTAAAAGTAAGGAAGAGAACATATTAAAGAAGAAATGATCATTTAATTGAAAAGAGATTTCATTACTACAAAAAAGGGCTATAGCAGTGGTTCGTAACCGCAGCCGTAGCTCAAAAAACTACTGTCATAGGCTATAGCAGCGGTTATTTAACCACTGCTACTGCAGCCGTCACCGTATCTCTATGACAGCGGTTGTTTGAATCACTGCCATAGATAGCCTATTGCAGTGGTTTATAAACCGCTGCAATAGATCGACCTATAGCAGCGGTTATATAACTGTTGTCATAGATTATCTATAGCAGCGGTTACATGACCACTGCCATAAATAATCTATAGCAGCGGCTTCTTAATCGCTGTCATAGATCTAATGCAGCAGTTGGCATCATTTGCACCAGAAACCTATGGCAGCGGTTGGCATGGATATGGCAGTGATTTTATAACCATTACCGTAGATCTTTAATAGTTAAAAAAATTAAAATTTTTATTTTTATATATTTTATCTAATAAATATAGATATATAACATAAAAAAATATAATAAATAAAAAAATTATTCTAAAATGCAAAAATTTTATTATTGAATAAAATTTATTATAATATTTTTTGAAAAAAATAAAACACATCAAAAGTCTCCTAAATCTACATCATCGTCATCGTCAGCTGGAGCCGAAGTTGGAGCTAGAACTGGAGCCAAAGTTGGAGCTGGAGCTGGTGTTGGAGTTAGAGCTGGAGCTGGAGCTAGAGCTGGAATGCGGGCCAACATATCCTCGAAGCTCGTGACTCCAAAATGCATGCTGAGCGTCGGCATCATGTCTCTCAGGATGCCCTCCAGATGAGATGCATGCTCCTCAGTCCAATTTGCCTGCGTTGCCGCATGATCTACCCGTGCCAATGCCTCCTCAAGCTACTCCTGATTGACGATATCGAAAGTCTATGAGGAGATGCTCGCCTTGGATCAGTAGCACATCAGCATGTGTCGGGCCTACATCGGATCCTCCCAGATTGCTCAGGCTACAAGACCTGAGACAGATGGTCATGGGGTCCAGAGGTATCCGGGCCCTTACTCACGAGCGCATCTAACTGATCCTATAATTATAAATTAAAATAAAATTTTATAAAAAATGCTATAATACTAATCATATATAGTAATATATTTAATAAATATGCCCGATCGTGGCATTTATCGGCCTGCCCATCTTGTCCGTGCAGCTGGATCAGAAGATCTCGCTACGACTGGGTATCACTTCATCTCTCATCAATTATAACAAAGAATAAATTTATAAGAATGATGATAAAAAATATGAATTTAATTTATCTAGTAAGATTTAGAATAAATTACCTTTCTATGCACACGACTGGCCATAGACTCGCGGCCTAGAGTGTGCGTATACTCCTGGGCTGCACAGTTCTTCTAATTATGATAGAAGGTAGCCTAACAAATATTCAAATAAATTATAAATATTTAAATAATATTTAAATAAAATATTAAGCATATTAAAAAATTTAAAAGTTAGGAATTTTATCTTAAACTCCTGGCTCCTCCAATGTCTAACCATCCTCTCCCACTGACTCGGAGGATAGTCCTGTATCTAGGGAATAAGCTCCTCTGGAGTGTCTCGTCAGTGCTCAAGCCATCCTTTATGGAGCTTGACCTTGTAACCCTGGTACAACTCTTTGATCTTTCTTAGTCGAACATCTTAAGCCCTCTCGTAATCAAGGAAGTCGTACCTCCTCTGTACAAAGTTATTAAAAATTAGTTACAAAATTATTCTAATCAAACATATATAGTGTAAACATATAAAATGCATAAATATAACTAAGATGCACGTACTTACCCATATCTCTTTTCATACCCGATTCCTGATGGCAGCATCCATCAAATGCCAATCTCTGGGCTCTACGGGATGATGTTCGACTGCCTCACAAGCACTCCAAAAAAGGAATGCATCTCCCATGTGATCTCTCCTATCGACCTTCCCTCCACATCATAATAGACCATCACCTGAGGTTGGCGGTTCCACACGCATGCCATACATGTGGGACTACAAAATATCTAGCTAGATGATGCACTTGCAATCCAAATATGTTATGAAAATATATAAGTATATAAATACTATATAAAAAATAAAGTTATGCTAATATAATAAAAACATACACTCAGATGTCTGTGTAGTAGCATGAGTCTCAGGTATAAATGATGGTAGAGGCTCAACTTTGGTGGAGTAGGTGCCGTCGATGAAGTAGATATCGTCGATGGAGTAGATGCCGTCAGTGGAGGTCCTTGAGCAATCGATGCTGAGTTGGATGGAGTATGCTTCGATTGCTCCGATGCTGAACTACATGTAATCCACCGAGGGACAGGGGTGAAAGCTAGATGGCATTTTGGTGCCATCGTGACCTACAATGTTAATGAATATTAATCAATATAACATGTTGAACAATAATATTAGTATAGCATCAATAAATAGTCTCTAATGTGTACACTAATCAATTGACAGGTCTATTATTATGCAATGCAATAAACAAAAGTAACAAGATATAAACATCTAAAAAATGTTATGCAATAAATTTTACAACATGAATTATATTTATAAATAATTAAGGATGAACAACAATCATAGATTCGATCTCTTGCGTGAACCTTGGTGTTAATCCAAAAACCTGAAAGAAAAATAAAGTAGATGATAGTGGCACCTTAGGGCTTAAAGTTGGAACCTTAGAGAGACATATCAAATTCTATTCGCTCAGAAGTCGAGGCGGCTCCATGCCTGAGACAGCCGGCTCCATGCCTGAGACATCTGGCTCGGATCCTCCCCTAGTCGGCTCAATCATGGCCCGAGCCAAACCCCTCTCTTGATCTCTCTTGCTAGCAATGGCGACGAGGTCGAATCCCTCCCTCCCAACTTTTCCACCTATCGATCTTCCTCTCTCCCTTTCTTGATCTCCCTCAATCTTCCTCATCGGCAAGGTCGAACCGCATCTCTCCTAGTGATGCCGGTGAGGTCGGACCCTCTCCTTCTCTCTCTCGCTCTCTCAATCTCCCACTCTCCTTCTCTCAATCTCCCTTACCGGCGAGGCTGGACCCCCTCCCTCCCAACGAAGGCGATGAGGTCGGATCCCTCCCTTCCTCTCTACCTCTCTCGATCTCTCTCATCGACGATGGTGGCGAGGTCAGACCCCCTCCCTCCCTCCCACTCTCGGTCTTCCTTGCTGGCGGTTGGCGAGTGACTGACCCTCCCTCTCTCAATCTGTCGGTCTCCCTCTCAGTCTCTCCATTTCTTAGTTTCGGATCCCGAAATCGAGTCCAACCTTTCAGGATCCATTAGGGTTTGGGTCTAGTACTTTAAGTATAGACCCATTGGATATTCGAGTTTGGATCTGGTATCAATAATTAAAATTGGGTCCAGATCTGAATATTCAAGTTTCGATCCAAAAACTATGGCATGTAGATAATTATAATATTTAAAATAAATATTTATAATATTTATTATAAATATTTTATAAATTATTATAAATATATATAATTAATAAATAATACTATAAAATTAAAAAAAAAATTATACTTATGGCTATAGAGAGGGGTTGCACCAAAAGTTTCGAGGATCGTCGGTGATGATGCTAGAAGAGGACGATGGCACTAGAGGTAACCTACGAAACAAAAGCAAGATAGTGAGATAGAGAAGAGAAAGAAAGAGAAAAGAGAGAGAGAGAGTAGGGGTGGCTGGGATGGAGGACCAGGGGAGGGGGCACAGTGATGAGGAGGCCTGGGAGGCACAGTGATGGGAAGGTTGACGATTGGGAGGGGGATGTGGGGGGTGGGGGGCCAGGTTGGGGGTGGCAGGGAGGGTGGTCGGGGATGGTGGGGTTGGGGGCTGGCAGGGTGGCGGGGAGGGCGGCTGGGGATGGGGGGAAGGAGGGGCAGCCGGGGGGAGGGTGGGGGGTGGGGGGGTGGTGGAGGGTGGCGGGGAGGGGCGGTCGAGATGGGGGCACTGAGGGTTGGCAGGGGTGGCGGGGAGGGCGGCTGGGGATGGGGGGAAGGAGGGGCGGTCGGGTGGAGGGTGGGGGTGGGGGGTGGCTGGGAGGAGCGGCCGGGGATGGGGGGAAGGAGGGGCGACTGAGGGAGGGTGGGGGTGGCAGGGAGGGGCAGCCGGAGATGGAGGGGCTGGGGGTGGCAAGGTGGTGGGAGGGGCGGCCGGGGATGGGGGGAAGGAGGGGCGGCCGGGGGAGGGTGGGGGGCCCATGTTGGGGGTGACGGGGAGGACCAACTGGGGATGGGGGTAAAGGAGGGGCAGTTGGGAGTAGGGTGGGGGTGGTGGGTGGCGGGGAGGGGCAGTCGGGATGGGGGGCCGAAGGGGGAGGGGGAAGGAGGGGCGGTGCCGGTCGAGGGGTAAGGAGGGGTGGCATCGGTCGGGGTGGAAGAAGCCTCACCGACGATGGAGATGAGGGGGAGAGATAGAGAGAGAGAGATCGAGCACGCACAAGAGGAAAGTAGGAAAAAATTGAGAATTTTTAACTTAACCTACGGCAGTGGTTATCAAACCGCTGCCATAGATTTTGGCCAGCAGTTCTATAACCGCTGCTGTAGATCTATAGTAGCGATTTTTGATAACCGCTATCTTAGGTTGAAAATATTTTTTTTTAATTTTTTTAAGTATTATATAATTTTAAAATTTAATGTCCATCTTCATCATTCATTATCTAAATAATTATTATTAGAGTGTTGTCGCAAAAGATCGCCTCGATCCGATGGCCCTAGCTTCATCGATTAGAAAAAATTGATTTCGATGATTACGAACGATGATGCGATGATCTGATAAATGAAGACCTCCGATGGGTCCAAAAATCTGCAACGATGATCTCGATGATGTTTGTAGCATACTATCAAAGTTTCACTTCAATCGGATATCGTTATCATGGTCAATTTAGTATGAAATAATTTTGACCATTAAATTAGAAACAAGCAATCACAGGGTTAAACGACATCCGATTATGAGATAATTTTTTAGTTAAATGATCTTTGTTATAATTTTAAATATTTTATATGGTGATGATAGTAAAATTTAAATCATTTTCGTATAAACTATTCATGTTAAGTAGATATTGCAAAAGCACGAGCATAACAGCCAGTGAAGTATCAGAATGATTATCAGAAGACGTATAGTTTTAGATCGTTCTTCATCTCATGAGTTGAATTTTATAATCACCATCATAGAAAATGATTAATGTAGTAGCCAAGATCATTTATAAAAGAAATTATCTCATAATCAAACACCGTTTGGTTCTTTGATCATTCGTTCATCATTCAACAGCCGAAACTAACCTATACTAAATTGACTAAGATAACGATATTCGATTGAAGTAAAATTTTGATAATACGCTACAAACATTATCGAGATCATTGTTGCATGTTTTTGGATCCATCGAAGGTCTCCATCTATTAGATCATCGTATCATCGTTCATGATCGTTGAAATCGAATTTTTCTGATCGACGAATCTAGGGCCATCGGATCGAGGTGATCTTTTACGATGATACTCTAATGATAATTATTTAAATAATGAATGATGAAGATGAATATTAAATTTTAAAATTATATAATATTTTAAAAAATAATATATAGTAGTGGTTATAATTAACCGCTACCATAAATAAACTTATAGCAGCGGTTACAATGAACCACTACTATAGGTCGATCTATCACAGTGATTTTTTATAACTACTACTATAAATTCAACCTACGACAACAATTTTCATTAACAGCTACTATATGTCGGACCTATAGCAGTGGTTACAAAAACTGGTGCCATAGGTCGGACCTATAGCAGCGGTTAACGAAAATTGCTATCGTAGGATCTATGGTAGTAGTTTCGAAAACCACTGCCATAGTATATGCTGTCATAGACCATTTTTGTAGTAGTATTTGAAATTAAAAATATCTTTCAAATTTAGAAAATCTAAATTTTATGATTGAATTCATTTTAAATATGCTTGATTTGAAAGAAAAAAAAGAGAAAAGTTGAAAGATAAAATAATTAAGCTAAAATTATGAAAAATAGGAAGAGATAATATTATAGAAATATTAAAAGAAAAATGAATTCTTGGTACCTAGAAAATAAGAAAAGAAATGCTTTTTTTATCTTGATTTGATTGAAATTTTGATTAACTTGCATTGAGATAATTAAATTTGAATCATAAATTTTCAATCAATTATTTTATGATCTTCATAAAAGAAGCTTTCATGTGATTATCCAATTTAATTTAAATGATTTAATTACTCTATTTTATTTTTAAATAATTAGTTGGAGTTAAATTAAATTTAAAAATATGTTCTTACTATAAGAAATAAATTTCTAAACTTAATTTTGAAATCCATTTGAAAATTCAATTTTGATACTGAATTTTTGATGAGCTCTGCAAAATTTTTATGAATTATTTGTATTGAAATAATTTTTATTCAAAATAATAAATTTAAAAATATGACTATCTTTTGCTTTGATATTATTTATTTTACTTTGCTCGATACATCTCCAATACATATCTTTTCGAAACTTAATTGATCAAAATTTCTTAAGAAAAAAGTTTGAATATTAAAGTATGAAGTATGCTTGATTTCATATTAAAATCTTTTAAAAATCTTTATTTCTCTTAAAGTTTAAAAGTACATATTTGAAAATCTGATTAAAGATCATACTCATTCAAAAAGGAGGAGAGCCTATGATATTTAAATTCAAGCTAATTTTTATAATTAAAATAAATATTTGAAACTTTTTTTGAGTTAAAAAATAAATTCTCAAAAGAAAGATGATTCATTTAAATTGATTTCATGAATTTAATACATCTCTCAATTTAATGCTTTGATGTTGATTTTGATGACTTCTTGTTTCTTCTCATGAGCTTTTTGATGTTGTCAAAAAGAAGAAGAAGTATATTGAGTATATAAAATATGTATGTACTAATGATGTGCAATGAATTAAAGGCTCATTAAGCATTCTGTTATGAAGTTTAATTCACTATTCTTGTCTTGATTCACATTAGTTTCTTTAGCATATACTCAAAGTTTTGCCATCATAAAAAAGAAGAAGATTGTTGACCCCATGATTGATTTTGATGATTGTCAAACTTTGAGTTTATTATGTATCTAATTATGTGTCTCAAGAATATATGTAGGATTTTTCAAGTATCCAAAATAAAGAATTTATCTCAAGAACAAATCTTCTCAAGATGTCATGCCAAAATGCTTAAAAAAAATAAATTCACACATATTTGGATGGTTTGGTATGAAAAAGGTATGATTGGAAGAAGAAAAATTAAATTTGAAGAAGCAATTATGTTTAGAAGTATTTAGGGCCAAGAAATTCAAGTTTGGAAGGTCAAACATTGAAGAAAAATGAAGTTAGAAATTTTGGAGATGTCTCCTAAAAATTTAGAGACCTCTCCTAAAAATTTGGATACTTCTCCTAAAAATTTGGAGGCTTCTCCAAGCTGTTTGGCACACCTGCACATTATCCTGGCACAGGCTCGAGATCTCTCTAAAACTGGGCATGACCTCTTCATTTTAAGAAACAAAAATCTTATTTCTATGTTCTGAGACTGAAAGCTCTCAAAAATTCTTGAGAGCTCTCACTGTGAAATCAAGATCTCTCAAAAATTTCTAAGAGCTCTCGCTGTGAAATCGAGAGCTCTCGTAGTGAAACTGAAAGCTCTCCAAATATGCGATAGCTTTCAATGAGATTTTTTTATAGCCCTTCCAACAGCTATTTCTCCACTCTAACTACTATTTCAGAGCTTCCAATGGTAGAACTCTCTCTCTAACCATCTCCAAGGGTATTTAAAGATGAAGAATCAATTGAAAAAAAAGATTAAGAGATTTGAAGAGAGAATCTTTTAATTTTAGTGAGAAATATTGAAAATCTAAAGAAAAAAAAAGAGGAAAGTTTTGCACTATTTTCAGTGAGCCTTCAAAGTAATCTTCACCAACATCTTCCTCATTCTCTTAAGTACAAATTGAAGAAAAGCCAAGTTTCAATCGAGCAAATCATCGACTTCTTTCTTGAGATTTGAAGAGCTTAAATTTTATTTTTTATTTTATGCTGAAATTTTCATTTGTAATTTTGATTTCTTTATAAGTTTCTTCGAAGGAAAGAAACTTGGGGATTAGGCCCATCCAAGCTTGAAATTAGACATTGTAGGTTTTTGTTGGTTTGCCTGAAAGATCAACTAGATTGTTGGTGAATCCAAAAAACTAGTGGTGTAAGATTTTGGTTGGTGCTCTTATGAAAATCAACTAGATTTATTTGTCAGCTTAGAAAAACAAACACACTATAATCAAGAGTATATTATAGTGGAAATCCCAAGAAAAACTTGGAGAGTGGATGTAAGTGCTGGTTGCACCAAACCACTATAAAATTTTATATATTTATGTCATGTTTTTAATTCTTTTTTTACTTTACTTTTATTTTTTATTTATATTATTTAGATTCTTGGTTTGCATGTACTATTTTAAATTCGCTGCTACTTATATTATACACATCTCCACCATATCACTTAGGGATAAATCAAAGCACATACTTATTTAGAAAGTAAATTTGAATAAATTTTTTATAAGAATCTAATTCATCCCTTCCTCTTAGGTAGCTACCTCTGGGTAACAATCAATGATTGAGAATCGTTCAAATGTTAAATGATCAATATGATTGATGTTTGACCTAGTGCAAATTTTAGAGGAGGATCGATTAGCAATTTGATTACTAATTAACTTAATTTGATTAAGCTAAAAAAATGAGATTAAGTTTAATTAAATATGATTTAATTAGATTTGATTTGGGCTTGATTGGATCAAGTCTAATTAGTTTATTGGATAAGCCAAGTGCAAGAAATAAGTAGTCCTAGTTCAACTAGGACTTGGGTCAATCCAATTTTCTTATTTGATTAAAAAATTAAATTAAAATTAAATATAATTTAATTAAGTTCTTGATTAAATTTGGATCTAACTTAATTTACATAAATTAATTTTAGTTTGATTTGGTTTGAGAAACCATATTTGACCAAGTCAAATATGGAATCCTAGTAAGACTAGGATCCATCTTGCGCCACCTATATCCCATGCCTTCCCATGCCCACCCTCCCTTTATTTTTGGTGATAAATCTCCTCTTCCTAGTCTTCATGCATGCCCACTCGTCTTCTCTCTTTCTCATATGGTAATTAGTTGTGGACCCAGTCAAAGGAGAAAGTTTGAATTTGATTTGAATTTTTCTTTGCATAGAGTTTTAGGAAACTAAAACTCCTTCCATGCATGCCGCCCATTCTCCCTATTTTCTCTCAGATTTATTTGATCAAAAAGAAGGAATTTTGTGCACTTTTGTCTGGTGGTCCACGCTAAGAAGAAAGGAGGGGGCATCCAAGTGTTGGGCGCCCTAATTAGTTGCCATGTTTGTTCTTTCCTAGTCTAGGAATTTGATCCAACAAGGACTTCTCTATAACTGATTATATATGATGAATTTTGGATTGCTTTTTGGACATGTTCTAGATTTTGGAGAGTTCTTTGAGGCATGTGAATACTAGGATGAGAGATCTCTTGGGTGTTGGGTTTTCATAGACACAATTCTGGGTGTCTAGATGAGAGAACAAAAAAGAAGAAGAGGATCTTCTTCTAGGGTTGCTTTGTTCTTCTCTTATCCTTCTCTTTTAAGATTATTTTGAGAGTGTCTCAAATTTAAAATCTCTCCTCTTTCTTCTATTCTTTGGATGAGTCCAAATCCAGAAGAAGAAAGCATTGGATCAGCTATCGAAGAAGGATCAACACAGTACTAGCATACTGCGTTGATTTCCTGTGTAGGACTTCTGATCAAAGTTCGTGGGCTCTTGTGGACATCTCTTAAAGGCCAGATATGTGTGCAGTTTGGAGAATCATCCTCAAGCCTAGATCAGCAAGTTAGAACATCTAACTTGCACAGGTAATACAGATCTAATCTATTTTTGCATACCTGCATTAGATGTAGGGTAGATGCATGTTGATATGATCAACATGTTCTTCATTCTTTATGTTTTTAATTTTTAATTTAATATCATACCATAATCATGTAATAAAATCTTAGATTTAGGTATTCTCTATTTTTTATAAATAAATTTTGATTTATTTTAGTTTTTTCGCTATCCGATCTTGAAAAAGATTCAAGATCTAGCCTTGAAACCCTAGATCTAGTTCCTTCAATTAGTATCAGAGCCTAGTTTGATTATTATATGATTATATATGTAAGTTTAGATTTTTTTATAGATTAGTTCTAATTTATAATCTAATTATTAAATCTAAAATTAAAAATCTTGAATCACACAAACTCATTATAAGGTTGTCCTACTGTAAGGTTTATCCCTTACAGTGGAGAGGTTGTTCTAGTTCGTGTAGATCTATTTCTTATCATAAATTTATTAGATATAATCTAAGTTTATTTATAATTTATTAGATTTAAAAAAGTTTTAGATCTAAAAATAAAAGTTTTAGATTACACGGATTGATTATAAGGTTGTCCTGCTGTAAGGTTTATCCCTTACAGTGGAGAGGTTGTCCTAGTATGTGCAGATCTAAAATATTGATCATAAAATTTTAGTTTAGATCTAAAAAATTTTATGATCTAATTAAAAATATTTTAATCTAATTTTAATCATCATAAATATATTAGATTTGATCTAAGATAATTTATGATTGATTGAAATTGAATATGTTTAAATTACATGAACCTATTTAGATTAGATCTAAAGTAGTTTCATGCTTATCTTACTTGCATATTGATTATAAATTAAACATGCAACTTGGCGGTAGAACCATATTGTAAAAATATTTTATAAATACAAAAATTATTTTTGAAAAGTCGAACCCCAACCCTCAGCCCAAAACTTAATTAAAAATTAAGAAGTTGTTTGATTAGGATCTAGGATTATAAATTGAAGATCCTAAGACACAAATCATAACACATTGGGTTAAACGGGTTAGTGGGGATTAGGTTCATTAATTAGGTTAGACCTAGGGTTAGATTAAAGAATGGACTTAACTAGAAAATTGACTAAATCTAACAATTATTGTCTTAGATTAGATTAAGGATTCTCTAGATCAATTACAATAGTTGTAGTTGGTCAAGTCAATGTCTTTAACAAGATCCAAGTTGGACTTGATTCTTGGCTATGCGATTTAGCACGAACTGTTAGGTTGATCTAATTGAGACTAATTAAACTAGTTGATGTCTAAGGTAAACCAGACTGATGGTCTTTAAATGATAGCTTGCTTACCTGACCATTTTTGATGGTGTCTAAGACAAGCTTTGACAGACCCTCCCACTGATTGAACTTACCTAGCTTCTTGGTGAAATTATATTTTGATTGGATCACTTGACTATTCAAGCTGACCCATGTCAGTTAGGTAAATTAGTGTGACTGATTTAGGTGCTCCTTGACCAGCCTATTAATGGTCTTCCTTAAGCTGACTTGGTGAAGTCAGTAGGAGGATCATGACAAGTTGGTTTATCTAACCTTCTCTTTTCTTTAAATTAAAATTCTCTAAAATTATTAGATCCTTAAAATAAAATAGTTATGGTGATAACTAGATCATAGCCTTCCATTAAGTAGATGATAATGTGTCTATTAGTTGGATAATCATTAGAGGCCTATAGGCCTGGTGCTTATTCACTAATGAAATTATCATTCATAATATGATTTCTTGGCCGCGTCTCTCTAAATGGTGATTAGATTGACTAACCATAGTTAGGCTTAATCATTCATTAGTTACATGGACCAAATATAATCATGTTAATGGTTGGACCTAACCGAGACTTTTAGTGGAGGCCCTAGCCTACTGAAAAGATACCTAGGGTAAAATTAAATTATTAAAAATTATTTAAAAAAAATAATTGATTATGAACCTATCCTTAGATGTACATGGATTGACCAACCATAGTTGGGCTTGTGTACAATCTATGTGGATTCTAGTATCCGCTAAGAAATTAGGATAATTCCTCGAATTAGAGGTAGAGGCTACCAGTTCGAATAAAATAGTGGAAGAATCTTTTGATTAAAATCTAAATCTTTAGATTTAATATATCAATTACTAGTTAGATTTTTGGTTCTTCTTTATGCAGTTAAACCCAAACCACGGTTGCTTCAATTCATTGTTAGATAGTGATAAACTTATTGGACCAAACTTCGATAATAAGTATTGAAAGTTGAATGTTGTTCAGTAGCAGGAAGTGGTTCATGCTGGGGCCTCTATGCCTAGTTTAAACATAAGATCCAAGAATAACCTAGATCAGGTATAATGCTTCCACTGTAAGAAGCAAGGGCATTGAAAGAAAAACTGTCCTCAGTATCTTGATTCCAATGACCCTAATGGATTGAAAAAGAGAGATGAGCAAGTAGTTGCTGATCAAGGATTTTATATGATAACACCTTATAATTTCTCTATTTATGATACTTCTACTTGGATATTAAATATCGAAAGTCCCATCCATATTTATAATTTCTTGTAAGGACTTTAAATTAGTAGAAAATTTAAAAATAATGAGTGATTCCTGAATGTTGGAGATGGAACTTTTGTTCTAGTTCTAGCTATTGGAATAGTTCAACTTATTCTCAATACTAATATCATTTCTTTAAATGAATGTCATTATTATCCTTCCTTTTTTATGAATATAATCTTTGTTAGCCTTTTAGCCAAAGATGATTATCATTTATTTATAATGAATGATTATTGTGATATCATTTTGAATGATATTACAATAATGCAAGGATAATAAAAAAATGGTATTTACATTTTATCACAGCCTGTGAGTGTAATGTATACTTCTAAAAAATATCCTAGATTAGATAATGTCACTGACATCTACCTATGCAACTGTAGGCTAGGTCACATTAATAAGAATAGGATAAATAGGTTGATCTAAGAGAAAATTCTCGAAGTAAGTGATTGTGAATCACTTCAACCTGTAAGTCCTGTCTTCTTAAAAAAATGACCAAATCATCTTTTACTGAAAAAGGTGAAAGTGCTACTAAGCTCTTAAGCCTAATACATACTGATGTATGTGGACCTATGAGTATAAGTGCTAGAGGTGGATATTTCTACTTCATTACTTTCATAAATGATCTATCCAGGTATAGATATGTCTATCTAATGAAATATAAGTCAGATTCATTTGAAATATTCAAAAAATTTCAAAGTGAAGTAGAAAAATAAACTGAAAAGAGTATTAAAACTTTTTGATCGGATCGAGGAGGTGAATATCTATGCAATAAATTTTTGACATATCTAGGAGATAATGAGATTCTCTCATAGTGGACTCCTCCAGGAACACCATAGCATAATGGTGTATCGAGAAGAAAAAATCGAACCTTGTTAGACATGGTTCGATCCATGATGGTGTTTGCTAGTCTTCCTATTTCATTTTGGGGTTATGCTCTTGAGACTGTATGTTATATATTGAACAATGTACCAAGTAAATCTATCGTAAAGACTCTTATATGAGATATGAACTAGGCATAGGCCTACACTCTCTCACCTATGGGTTTGAGATTATCCGGCCTATGTCAAATGTTTGCATACAGATAAGCTTGGACCCCGGTCTGATAACTGTGTTTATAGGATATCCCAAAGAAAGTAAGGGTTACTATTTCTATTATGCTGATGAATAAAAGATGTTCGTCAGTCTTAAGACAATCTTTTTAGAAAAGAAGTTTCTTATTGAAGAAACTATTGCCTCTATGATTGAACTTGATAAAGTTCAACAGGTAGAAAGACTGACATCTATAGCTGAACCTGAGTCAAATTTGATTAGATCAGATCAGGAGCCTAATGTACCTGCACCATTAAAGCGGTTTAGTAGAGTACCACATCAGCCGGACAGATACGATAGTTTCTTGATCCAAAATGATGATCCCATCAAACTCGATGAGAACAATGAGGATCCAATCATCTATATGGATGCAATGCAGAGATCTGATTTCAAGAAATGGCTCAAGGCGATGTAGTCCTAAATGGAGTCCATGAAGGTTAAGAATGTGTGGACATTGGTTGACCCACCCGAAAGAATTAAACCCATTGGGTGTAAGTGGATCTTCAAAGGAAAGGAGGCAGATGGAAAGGTGGAGACCTATAAAGTCTGTCTAGTTGTCAAGGGATATCATTAATATTGTGGTATTGACTATGATGAGACATTCTTTCTTATGGCAATGCTCAAATTCATTAGAATAATGCTTGCGATTGCTACCTATCTGGACTATGAGATCTGATAAATAGATGTAAAGATAGCTTTCCTAAATGGAGAGCTGACCGAAGAGCTGTTTATGATACAACCTGAGGGGTTTACATCCATAGATCAGTCCAAGGAGTGCATACTTCAGAGATCCATTTATGGATTGAAGCAGGCATCTCGAAGTTGGAACATGCATTTTAATAAGGTAATCAAAACATATGGCTTTGTTAAGAATGAAGAAAATCCCTGCATTTATAAATGGACAAATGGTCTAGCAGTGGTATTCCTTATCTTGTACGTGAATGACATTCTCTTAATTGGGAATGACATCTCCACACTGCAGAAAATAAAAGTTTGGTTGTCATCTCAGTTCTCCATGAAGGACTTGGGTGAAGCATCCTACTTCTTAAAGATAAAGATCTATAGGGATAAATCTAAAAGGATGCTTGGATTATTCTAGTTCACATACATAGATACTATGCTGAAGAGGTTCAGCATGGAGAATTCCAAAAAGGACTATCACCTGATAGGCCATGAAATTTTTCTCTCTAAGAAGGATTATTTGACAACTCCTAAAGAGAGAGAGCATGTGAGTAGAGTTCCATATGCTTCAGTAGTGGGATCTATCATGTATGCCATGACATGTACGAGATCAGATATGGCATACTCACTAAAAGTAGTGAGTAGATTCCAGTCTGATCCTAGAGAAAACTACTAGAAAGTGGTTAAAGCCATCCTTAAGTATTTGAGAAATACCAAGGACCAATGGTTGGTTTATGGTAAGTCAGATCTAAAACTTGTGGGATTTACAGACTCCAGCTTTCAATCAAACCATGATGACAGCAAAAGCGTGCGACACATCTTTACTTTGAATGGTGAAGCTATCTGCTGAAAGAGTTCTAAGCAGCATATTATGGTAGACTCTATTTACGAAAAAAGCTGTGGCAGAGAAAGTTCATTACCAAGTTCAGAGTAGCATCCTCCCTTGATGGCCTGGTCCTGCTCTACTGTGATAGCACTGGTGCCATTGCTCAGACGAAGGAACCAAAGGCATACTAGTAGAAGAAGCACATACTGCACTGCTTCCACTTGGTCTGAAAGATCATGGATCGAGGTGATGTCGATCTTCAGAAGATTGACGGAAAGAAGAACTTGGTCGATCCCTTCACTAAAGCCTTGGCGATAAAGAAGCTCGACAACCATAAGTCGAATATGGGTATTAGATACTACGTTGAGTGGCTTTAGGACAAGTAAGAGTTGTTGAAAAATATTACCAAAGTCAATTATCAGTCTGTTGATGGTTGAGCTATATTATTATTATAATATATTTATTAATTAATAAAATATATTTTTAGTATTTTTCATCATAAGTTTTCATCTTCTAACAAACTTCATTGTTGTGATGAAGTCCTTAGGATTATTTAGGTTCGATAAAGAGATAATTTATCAATTAGTCCATAAAACTATTCATGACCAAATGATAGGCTGTTAATTAGGACGACAATATCTATTGAGCATAGATCGCTGTATGCGATATAGGTTAGTTGTCCTCTTAACCAAGTAGCATGGAGACACTGGTATGGCATATAGGTGAGATGTAGGGGTATATCATCACTGAACGTGACCAACTCCATGGCATTCTACTATCAAGAATATCTCTGATGGATATAGGTATAAATATCTCTTAGATCTAAGATCACCTCAGGGGCTTGCAAGCAACTCACTATGCTTTGGTACCAGACTAACTGAATTTTTAATTTAGTAATGAAAGGCATCTGGGCATAGTTAAATACTTGCAAAGTTGATGTGTGATCAAGATAGAATTAACCACTCAAAGAGTTGGAGAAGAATGTATCATTATATTTCAATATAGCAAAATCTTGGCCAGGATAATCCATGAAATGGATTTGGTATTTTGAAATACAATATGGACAACCTGATCAGAGTTGACAGTTTAACTCTAAGGTGTCCTATGCACATTTGGTCAAGGAGATGAATTATATGGAAACTATTGAGGATAAATCTGCTTTTGTCAAAGTTCTATCGGATGTCTAATCTCTGGGTGATCTCGCCCATGGCAATGACCATGGTCGGGCTCTGACCAGTAAAGGCATTCAGATTCTAGTTCACTTTGAGGTAGCCGACCTTCAACTCATGACTACTGGTGATTCTCTCAGCTATGCTGATCAACTCTAGAATCTGTAAGATGTTATGAGTCCCATTTGGATGGGCTTGAATAGTAAAGGCAATCAGGCCCTCCGCCATAAATAGACAACCCTCTCCAGTCGAGCTTCCCTCAGATGAACTTGAATAGTGAGAGTAGTCGCTTGAGCAGTTGAAGCGCTGAGGTTTCGCCCCTCGGATAGTCTAGCCTGGCTAGCTTGGAAGCTGGTCAAACTTCTTTCCTACCAAATCTCCCTCAAATCGTGTCTCACTATCACCATCGAATCTCTTCTCGAGAGTCTCCAACTAATAGGACCCCCTCTAAACAAACTTATATGCTATATGTCGAACTCCTCTATGAATTCTTCTTTCATCGAACTTCTCCATTAGTCAAATTTCTTTTGGACCTCTCCTCCCAGTTGCCTGAGGGGCTCCATCCAATTGAGCTTCCTCTAAACTCTCTCAGTAGGATCCCTTTCGTACCCCTCCTAGCTGTCCGAAAGAATCTGGATACTTACTTTTGATATAGCAAATAACAATCAAGGCAAGGTCAATCTTAAGAACACCTGAACTCCTTTGGAACAGTAGTAACTATGAGCTCTTCATCGCCTGTAGCTATCCCATCCGAACATTAGCTGTTAAGTCTTAGTAGATTGGCCCATCATGACAATGGACATCATCCTTCGTAACAAATCCCACGTGGCCCCGAATGGTCTACTACTAAGCGGTTACAGCGGTCACCATTAATTTGTTATGGGCTCCGCCTATATAAGAGGCCCTCCAGATACGCTTTCTTCTTTAAGCTCTCATCTTCTACCTCGAAACTCTACTAAAATTCTCTCTGATTACTTCATTTTTGTTGCCCAAAAATACTGACTCGATCATCGGGGGATCTTGTCGGAGCCACCACCCCCGACTCTGGACGAGACTTATTTTGTAGGTCACCGATGGTCACCTCATCTTCTCCGACTCCAGCCTCAAATCTGACATCAATCAGATTTCACACCAACAGAATTGGCACTAGGGGAAGGGCATGCATCTGTTGATCCCTTGTTCTTAAAGGAGTATTTAGTGAAAGTTCTTCTTCTTCTCCTTCTAAGCCTTCTTCTTTGATTGTTCTTGAAAAGATGCCTTTCAGGAAAGCTTCGACTCGATGGTCAACTGCCTCTATCTCTAGATCTCATCTAGATCTACCCACCCTTATTTCATCTCTGGCATCTCAAACTTCGTCGGTAGCGATGGTGGATGCAGAATAGTTCAACCTGCAAGTCCAGCGGGTCAGGAGCCTCACTAAAGCAGTGCAGGCCGTGCAGCTGCAGCCTCCCACATCGATCCGATCAGAGCGGCTCTCATCAGAACCCTAGGATCCAATCTAGGGGCAACCGACTTGGGTGAGTCGGCCTATAACTTTCAAGAAAGGGAAATAGAGGGTGGAGAGCCCTTGCACTGATTATGATTCAACCTCTAAGGAGACTTCACCCCCATTCTACCAGAAGAATTTGGAGATCCATGATCGTGAGGACCTCCTGGACCAAAAATTATAGGGGATGAGCCAGCAGATTGAGAAACTCTACCACACTCCCCCTTCCCACAGCAATGATATTTGCACTAACCCTCCTTTCTCCTTGTAGATCATGTAGGAGCTGAAGAAAAATCATGTTTTCCGCCATAGGATCGTGCAGATCTAATTAGATCTAAGATGAATTTTTTAAAAAAATTTTAAATAATCCAATTAGATCTAAGAGTTCTTAGATCTGATCATAGTGATCTGATATTAAAAATTAAAATAAAAATTAAATTTAATTTAATTTCATACGTTGTTTGGATAATCTGATTATCCTGCAATGATCTTGATGTTTCTTAAGATTCTGGAAGGAGCCACGCACATGCCTGACCTCTACCGATATCTTGTTGGGAAAGATTTGGATGTCTTCTTCTCATGAATCTTTTTTTTAAATATTAGATCTAAATCTGATCTGAAAGTTCTTCAAAAAATTTTTTAAGGCAGCATGTCCGTCTCGCGAACACCATCGAATAGATGCTGAACTCTTCACAAATTTAATTGGAACTTCTTCTCAGATTTGTGCATAACCTTTTAGGAATGTAGAAGAGAGGGAGAGAAAGTATAGAGGGGGTGTGGGAAATCTGGAATGGTAGCCTTTGGGTATGAAAAATATTTCTACATGAAGAGCCTTGGTGCAAGGATTCTTATACAAAAGTGTAGCGCCAAGTTAGAGTCCCTTTTTGACCAAAATTCTCATTTTTTCAACCATTGGAACTCCTAAACTTGATCTCCACGAAAATCTCCAGATCTCATCTAATTTTGACACCAAAAATCAATCTAGAAGGTGGCAGCATGAGTAGATAAGGAAGAGTCCACTGCACCTAGGACTCTTATCTCAAGAGTTTGATCCAAATCAAACTCTATCATAACTTAGTCTAGATACCTTCAAAAATCATAAAATTTGGTACACCCAATGAATGATTTGTGCTCTATCACATATCCAAAAATTAGATCAAAATAATTTTTGAAGAATTTTCTAAAAGCATCTAATTAGGTGACCCTCAATTCTCTAAAATAGGTCAACTTTTGACCCTAGTCCAATTTGACTATGAATGGATTTAATTTCTGCAATTAATTTGATCTAGACTTATTTCAGTCAGATAAAAATAAATTCATTCAAAATACAAGAATGAGTCAAATTAAATTTGACTCAGTTGTGATGAATTAGAAAGATTATAGAAGGAGAAAGTAAAGCTCAATCGTGTGCTAGCACGAATACCTTAAATCTGATTGGATCTAATCTAAATCAATCAAACTGGATTAGCTTAATTGATAACATCTAGACCCAAACCCTTATTTGTGTAATTCAGTTAGATTCGATTCTATATGGTAATGAGATATGTCACGATCTCCATCATCGACATCATCGAAACACCTTTTGATGGACCAGAATTTTTTTGATTCATATAATTAAAATAATCGATCATCAAAATCATTCTAATTGCTCCCAAAATCCATCAGTGACACCTAGCAGTATATGGTGGAAATCCATTAGAACTAAAAATAAACCTCTCGGTATAATTACCTGTGTAATGGATTCTTCTATCTTGAGCCCCGATAGGATTAGGGATAAGGTGAACTCATCAAACCCAATGCCCATCATATGAATTAATCATTTGATTCGAGTCCAATGTGAAACCCTAATAGAAAGTCTTTCTATCATCTTCACTCTGCCATGGCCATGAGCTTAAGAACTCAATCTCATGATTATCATAGGGTACTCCTCATCTATCGAGGTAGATAGACCTCCTTATTGGTGCAATTTAATTCCTATAATGAATATGCTATAGCCAACATACACCTCAAAATTTTGAATGGCTAGGAGATCAAGTTACGATATAGTCAAACTATAACACCCTCAAGGTGAACTATCGATGCACCTTAGGTCAAAGAACTATACACACCACTATAGCATCGACGAGAAGGTAGACTTTCTTATGATTACTTAAGGTGATCATGCTTAGTGCCCTCATTCTCTAACAAGTATGTTTACTCTCACTCTGGTGTCTCCACATCGTAGACTCAAGACATGTCTATCCTAAGAAAGTAATTGTACACCAATCTTTCGGATCGATCATCATCCTTATGATAATCCTATGGTCAGAAGCATTTTATGAGTTAATTATGAAAACTCATGTCTTAAATTTTTAACTCTTGAAAATATGATTTGTCATTACCATTAACTCAAAGGATGTATTTGAAGGATTCAGTGCAGGCTTTGTAGTGCTACTTTCAAAATTTTTTTTAAAAATAGTTAAAATATAATAAAAAATTAATTAATTTAATTAATTAATTTTTAATTATATCAAAATATTAAGTTCTACAGTAAGGATCTAAATACAATATTCATACATTCATATAGATCTGAAAATAAAATTATGCAGCAAACTCTTTACTACATCTATCTATTTAGAATACAATACCTTTTCATGGGTACCTGATCACCATAATCTAAATCCATCAAATAATGCTCTGGTGTCACACTACAACTGCACATGTGTTCGGCCTATATGGTTGATCCACATAGAGCTACTGGTCTCAATTAGCCCCACTAGAGTGCTAGCTCCTTGCTGGGGCCTTCATTGGCTGATTATGATCGATCTAATTGATCATGTACTTTTTGATTTTTTAAATACTCTAAAAAATTAAAACATAAATATTGGAGGATGATGAAGAGGTGTTTCCAATTTGGTGGCGATCTAATGCTCACAGCACTCGATCTCTCCATCCAAACCCAAATTCTCAAATCTAGGGTTTCATTCGACCCAAAAATACTGACACATTGAAAATCCTATCACACCCTCTCTGCATCGAGTTTTTCTATGAAACAAGTTTTTGTGGAAAGACAACTTTTAGATCTATAAACCCTATTTAGATTATATCTAAAAATTGAGTATCCATAGAGGTGAAAATCAGAAGAGAAGAGAGGCATGAGGGAAAAGTAAAGTGCTATAGGACCCTACTCACCTTCACTCTAAGATTTTTTTTACTCAAAACTAATTTCTAATCACTCTAAAAATTTTACCACATAATGAAAACCCCTTCTTCTACATTCACAAAAATTCTCATAATTTATTGACTTGAATACCATGAGAAAAAAGCATGGAAAGAGATAAGGGTTGAGTGGTTGGGAGGTTTTAACCACTCACTTGATTTCAAAAATCAAGTGAGCCTCTTATCCTTATCCAATGCCCCCTCCCATGTGTTTAACACTCAGAAGGACTCTCTTTCTATGTGTGCACATTTTTATTTCTCCAAAAAATATTTGACAAATAAAAGGGAGGCCGTGGGAAGCAGATAAGGCTAGATTAGTTCCAACCTCCAACAAACTGAGTTGAATTCAAAACTCAACTTACTTTGAACTGGTCCAACCCATGGACCAGGTCAAAAGTAGATAAGAGAGGGGGTGCAAAAATCTTCTGGGTGATAGAAAATTTATGTACAAAATTTTGGGCATGGAACAAGAGTGGAAATGTCAAAAAATGGTGGGTGCATGGGAGAGTTTGAATTCAAATATCATTTGACTTGGTCCTAATTGGTTTCAACCAAATTAATTAATCTAGACCCAATTAGACTAGCTTAAATCTAAAAAAATTATGCTTAGCCTAATCTAATAAAATTTTAATTAAATTAAAAATTAATTAGATCCAGGTTCTGATCAAATTAGGGTCAAAACTCCCATAGCGATTAGGTCATCTTATGACCTAATCGGGGCAAACTCAATCGAATCAAATTCAATCGAACTTGATCGAATCCTCATCACTTAATCAAATTAAGATAATCAGTAATTAAATTGCTAATTAATCCTTCAAAAAATATCTGAGTTCAAATCAGATGGATTATCGGGTAGCAGAGTCCTATCAACACGAAACTCCTAAAGAGTCCCAAACCAATGGGACTTATGAACCCAGTGTCCCAAACAAATCAAACTCACGATCATAGAGTCCCAAACTAGTGGGACTCTTGATCAAGTAGCTCCAAATGAGTAGAACTTAGAGTCCCAATCTACTAGGACTCTTGGTCACAATGTGCCAGTCCAATGGGACTCTTGACCATAATATCTCAGTCCAGTGGAACTCTTGACCACAGAGTCTCAGGTCATCAGAACTCTCGATCAGAGAGTTTCGGTATGAAGAACTCAGAGTTCTAGTTTAGTGAAACTCTTGATCATAGAGTCTCAGTCTAGTGGGACTTTTGACCATAGAGTCTTAGATCATCGAGACTCAATATCAGCCATCAAATCAGGTAGAAACTCCTTCTGTGTGTAACCCCATAGGTTCGAATCCTAAGCCGATAGCATAGAAACAAATATTCTATATCAATCGATATGACCATCTAGTAATGAAACTCGACATCCAGATAGGTCGAATAATTGCAATGCAACATTGACAAACCTATGGTATATGGCTATCATATAATTCATCCCCTTGACCACGATGCTCATAGGATGATATAGGGTTTAACTGTCGAATCCCAAAAAATTCATCCACACTATATATTTCAAAATTTAGCGTCCATCATATGGACTATCCTGATCGAGGAATTTACTAAAATTGAAATATAGCAGTGATGCACTTACTCTAACACTTGGAGGGATCAATTCCATCTTGACTTACATGCACCGACAAGCTAAGCACTTGACTACACTCAGTAGCCTCTCTATCACTTGAATTAGAAATTCAGGTAGTTTGGTACCTAAGTACAGTGAGTTACTTGCAAGTCATCCATTGGTGATCTCAGGCCTAAGGGACACATCATATCCCATATCCTTCGTGAAGCAACTCTTGGCAGTAAGAGAGCTCCACAGTTAGGATCACGATTCAGTGAAATATATCCCTATACTTTCACCTGCATGCCATAACAGTAGCATCACCATGCTTCTTGGTTAAGAGGACAATCCAAAACTTGTGGTACATACACATGATCCTACTCTTGATTAACATTATCATCCTTAGGATAACAATGAATCATTTGGTCGCAATCAAGTTTAAGGAACTAAATGCATAAATCCTCCTTTGTCGAGTCTAAATAGTTCCTGAAGGACTTCATCACAGAAGAGTTCATTACAGGAAAGATGCACAAAGTGATGAAATATGCTAAAATAATAATTTTATTCAATTAATAATTTAAGTACAAATTATATTTAGCTCAACCATCTACAATCCTAGATGATTCAGGCTTTATGAATACATTTTTCAACAACTTCCAGTTAGACTAAAGTCACTCAGAACAGTATCGAAATACCCATCTTCCATTTGTTGATTATCGAACTCTTTGATTCTGAAGAGCTTTAGTCAATGAGGTCAGATCACGTTCTTCCTTTTTATTGATCTTCTTGAAAGCTTCGAATGTCACCTTGCTCCATACGATCTTCTCATATAAGGTGGTAGCGATGCAGAATATGTTTGGTGCACTGATGTGCCTTTGACTCCTTCGCTTGAAGCTATGGCTCCTAGTGCTATCATAGTATAAGCAGAACTGGACCATCCCAAGGAGGGTGCCACTCCCAGCTCGTCCGATGAACTTTCACAGCCACATAGCTTCCTTTCACAGCATTAGAATGCCATGATATAATCCATCCTTACATATAGAATCGGCTACAATAGTGCTACTGCTTGAAACTCTTTCCAGTAGAATCCGCTCCACCAATCAAGATAAATACATAATCCTGACATACTCTTTGCTATCATCGTTGATCTGAACTGAAAACTTGAAATCAATATATTCCCATAAGTTTCAAGTTAGTATCTTCCATAGATGAGCCACTAGGTCCTTAGGTATTTCTCAAATACTTTAAAGGATTAGTTTTCACAACCTTTCAGTGATTCTTCATCCTAGGATCAGATCTAGTATCTGCTCACTACCCCTAGTTGAGTATGCCACATCTGGTCTTGTACATATCATGATGCATACATAATAGAACCCACTACTCAAAGCATATGGTATTCTACTCATATGCTCTATCTCTTGAGGAGTTGTCAGGATAATCCCTCTTTTGACAGATGAAATTCTATAGGCCTATTAGAGAGATAGCCCTTTCTTAGAAATTCTCCATACTGAACCATCTTTAGCATAGGTATCAATATACATAGGACTTGAGACAATCTAAGCAATCCTTCTAGATCTATCTCTATAGATCTTCATTCCTTAGGAATGTAAGGATAGCTTCTCGCTAAGTTCCTTCATGGAGAATTGACGATGATAGCCATAACCTCTTATTTCCTTGTAATACAGAGAATGTCATTTTCGATTAAGAGAAATATCATCCACATACAGTACAAGGAATACATAACTAACAGAATCATTAGCTTATTTATACATGCAAGGATTCCTTCTTCCATTCTTAATGAAGCCATACATTCTGATTAGTTTTATCAAAATGCATGTTCCAACTTCGATGATGTCCTGCTTCAATATATAGATAGGATCTCTGAAAGCCTGCACAACCTTAGGACTCATCTATGGATGTGAACCCCTCAGACTGTATCATATACACCTTCTTCATCTAGCTCTCCATTTAAAGAAAAGCCATCTTTCACATCTATTTGTGAGATCTTATAGTCTAGGTATGCTGCTATCGCAAGCATGAATTCGAATCAATTTGAGCATTGCCACTGGAGTAAATATCTTTCGTCATAGTCAATATCCATAATACTGCATGATATCCCTTGGCAACCAGATGGGCCTTATAGGTTTCCACCATCCCATCTACACCCCTTTCTCTTTTTGAAAATCCACTTACACCTAATGGATTTCATTCCTTCAGGTAGATCAACTAGTGTCCATATACTGTTGATCTTCATGGATTCCATTTTGGACTTCATGGCTTTTAGCTACTTATCGAGAGTCAGACCTCTGCATGACATCCATGTAGGTGATCGGATCCTCATCGTTCTCATTGAGTTCGAATAGGATTACCATCTCCGGACCAAGAAACTTATAGTATCTATCCGATTGATGTGGTACTCTATCTGGATCTCCTCAAGGGTGCCTCTATCAATAGGCCTCTAGATTTGATCTTATCAAATCTAGTTCTGTAGGTTCACTTAGAATGTATCCTGATTCTTCCACCTTGTCGAACTTCACTTAAGTTCAACATTAGAGGCAGCTTGTTCCTTCTATAAGGAACTATCTTTTCTCAAAAAGATTCCTCTGTTACTGACGAATATCTTTTGTTCTTCAGCAAGGTAGAAGTAATAATCCCCTAGTTTTCTTGGGGTATCCATATGAACAAGCATTTATCAGACCTAGGTCTGAAGCTTTTTCGGCTGTAAATATTTTAACATAAGTCTGGACATCCCCAAAATCCTAATGGTGAAGCGAGTATCGGCTTACAATTAGTCCATATCTCATATTAGGAGTCTTTACAATAGACTTGCTCGAAAATGTTATTCAAAATAAAATAGAGTAGTCTCTAAGTGCATAACCTTCAGAATGGAAATTGGCAGACTCGCAAACCCCATCATGGAATCGAAACCATGTCCAACAAGGGTTCTGATTCCTTCTTTCAAATACACCATTATGTTATGGTGTTCTAGGAGGGATCCATTATGAGAAGAATTTCCATTCTCTCCTAGATATGTCAGAAACTCATTGGAAAGGTATTCACCTCCTCGAATCGGAATCGAAGAGTTTTAATACTCTTTCTCAAGTTATTTTTCTATCCTCATTTCGAATATCATTTGAATATTTCAAATGAATCAGAATTTACTTCTTCATAAGATAGATGTATCCATACCTCGATAGGTCATCAGTAAATATAATAAAGTAGTAGATACCCACCTTTAGCACATGTGTTCATAGGCCCACATGCATCAGTATGTACTAAATTTAGAAGATCAGTGGCCCGTTCACCATTTCCCAATAAAAGAGTGATTTAGTTATCTTACCAAGAAGATAGGAACTCACAGGTATTCAATGATTCATAATCATCGATGCCATAGGATATGCTCCTTGACTAATCTGTTGATCCTATTCTTGTTTATATGACCTGAGCCTACAGTGCCAAACATAAGCATTAGTGATAATTATCTTAGTTTTAGGTCCTTTATTCGATGTGTACATTACACTAATAGACTTGTGATATAAATGTAAATGCCATTTCTTAATTATCCTTGTAGTTACTGTAACATCCATTCATAATGATATTATAATAATTTTTTTTATTGAACAAATAATAACCATTCCTGGGTCCAATAAGCCCAATAGATATTATGTTCATCATAAAAGATGGACAATAGTGATAATCACTTAAAACAATGATACTATTATTTTTCAAAAATAGCTTCAAGAGTTTCTCAATGCTAGGACTGGAAACTTTACTTTCCATCCTTCGAATATTAAGAAAATCTATCACCATTCTTCAAACTTTTCTATCCAATTTGAAGTCCATGCAATGAATTGCATATATGAATTAGACTTTCGGTATCTAATAACCCAAGTAGATGTGTTATATATGGAAGAAATTATAAAGTATTATCATGATAACAACCTTGATTAATAACCACTTGCTGATTTCTTCCTATTCAGCCTTATTTGGGTTAAGAGGACCAATTTCCTCTCTAGGTCTGTTATCTGATTAGGATCAATACTAGACTCCTCGCTATTCTTAGGTTCCTAAATGCTTATCCACTATCCAACAATGAACAGGAGCGGACTTACACTAGCCATTCTATTTATCTTGAAAGAAAAACATGAAACCTTAATTAAGTACTTGAAATTAAATTTAAATCCTAAAGACTTGGAACTTTAGTCTAAAGATCCTTCTCACTATTTTTAACATGAATCAGGTAGCCTCTACCTCCAATTCGAGGAATTACACTAACTCCATTAGTAGGGTACTGAAATCCACATAGACTACAGAATGGGCCCGAAGAAAAGCTCTGGCTAACCCATCGTGCATCTACAGTAGTAGGTTCATAACTAATTATTTCTCCAAATAATTTTTAGTAATTATAGGTTTTATCCTAGATAGCCAAATTTAGTAGGCTATGGTCCTCCACTGAAAAAAGGTCTGGTTAGATCCAACCATTAACATGATTGAACTTCAGGTGCATCAAACCAATGATAACTAGGATCGAGGAAAAGATCTAACTAATCTTGATCATCCATTAAGAGAGTGTGACCTAATCATCATATGATGGATAATAATTTCAATATCCAGAATGTAACACTCAGGTGTAAGGCACCTCCAATGTCCATCCCAGAAAATTGGACTCATTACTTATTCATCTTAATGGGAGGCTATGACTCGGTTTTCTCCATAACTTGGTTATCCCCATAATCTTATCATTTTAAGGATCTAATGAATTTAGAGGAATTTAGGTTTACTTAATGATTTGAGGGTAGAAAGGATATGGATCCAAATTTCTTCCACTTGACTTCACCAAGTCAAATCCTTCCCACTGACTTCACTAAGTCAATAGGTTAGGACTAGGATCAATTTCGGTCCATGGGCACCTTAATTCAATCTTACTGAATTGAAATCAGGTCAAACTGATTCCTAGTGACATGGGTCAGCTCGAATCACTAAGTGATCTAATCAAATCCTAATTGAAACCATGTCAGGCCAGGTAAGTGAGATCAGTGGAAGGGATATGCCATTAACTCATCAAAGATCGAATCAGTATGCGAGTAGCTCTCTAATTAAAAACCACTGATCTAGAACTGCCAAACTCACCTTAGAACACCAACTGATTAACTAGGTTTAATCAAATCAACCTAGTAATTTTGGGCTTAGACCGCTTAGCCAAGAATTAAATCCATCTTGGTTTTGTTAAAGACATGGACTCATTCAACTACAACTATTGAAGTTGAGTCTAGAGTGCCCTTGACCTAATCTAAGTTCAACACTTAGCTAGATTTGATCAACTTACTCTAGGTTAATCCAATTCTTTAACTAATCCTTAGGTCTAACCCAATTAATGGACCTAATTCATCTAACTCCTTTAATCCATAGTATTATGCAATTTGTCTTAGGATCTTTAATTCATAATTCTAGACCCTATGAATAATACTTAATTTCTTTAATTATGTTTTGAACTAATGGATTGGGGTTCGGCATTTTGAAAATAATTTTTAAATTTTGAAAGGTTCTTTATAACTTAGCATTGTTCACCAATTAAGTCGACTCACTTTAAAATTGAATCGACTCAATTCACAAACAACACTAGTTATAGGGTTTAATCTGAAACTATGTATACTACATAATACTAAATCATGAATCAAATTTTAGATCCTATCTAAACATACATTCATGATCAAAAATTAGATTAAAGCCTAATTTAACATATCATAAAAGGTTAGATCTAATCTAAAAATTTTATGATCAACTACAAGATCAAGCACGTACAAGGACAACCTTTGCACTGTAGAGGGTAAACCGTGCAGTAGGACAACCTGCAGTCCATGCGATCTTGATTTTAATTTTTAGGTCTAATTAATTAAAATATTAGATTAATATTTAGATTAAATTTAAATTATTAATCTAATCATGCAAGCATATCATATTTAGCAAACCTACTTTTTAATACCATTTGAAGGATGCAGTGCAGGGTTTGCAGTGCTACTTTCAAAATTTTTTTTAAAAATAGCTAAAGTATAGCAAAAAAATAATTAATTTAATTAATTAATTTTTGATCATATCAGAATATTAATCTCTACACTAAGGATCTAAACATAATATACATGCATTCATATAGATATAAAAATAAAACTATGTAGCAAACTCTTTACTACATCTATCTGTTTAGAATATAATATCTTTTTATAGGTAGCTAATCACCATAATTTGAATCCATCGGATAATGCTCTGGTGCTAGACCATAGCTACACACATGTCTGGCCTCTATGGTTGGTCCACACGGAGGTCTTGATCTTGATCAGCCCAACTGGAGTGCTAGCTCCTCGTTGGAGCCTTCAATGGTTGATTACAATTGATCCAATCGATCATATATTTTTTGATTTTTTGGATACTCCAAAAAATTAGAACACAAAAATTGGAGGATGATAAAGTGGGTTTTCAAATTTGGTGGTGATCCAATGCTCACAGCACTCGATCTCTCCACCCAAACCCAGATTCCCAAATCTAGGGTTTCACTTGGTCCAAAAATCATGACACACTGAAAATCCTATCACGCCCTCTCTATGTGGAGTTTTTAAATAAAATAAGTTTTTGTAGAAAGATGAATTTTAGATCTATAAACCCTACTTAGATTATATCTAAAAATTGGGTATCCTTAGAGATAAAAATCAGAAGAGAAGAGAGGCATGAGGAAAAAGTAAAGTGCTGCAGGATCCAGCTCATCTTCACTCTAAGATTTTTTTCACCCAAAAACTAATGCCCAATTACTCTAAAATTTTTACCACATAATGCTGACCCCTTTTTCTACATGCATAAAAATTCTCATAATTTATTGACGTGAATACCATGAGATAAATGCATGGAAAGTGATAAGGGTTGAGTGGTTGGGAGGTTTTAACCACTCACTTGATTTCAAAAATCAAGTGAGCCTCTTATCCTTATCCAATGCCCCCTCCTATGTGTTTAACATGTACAAAGACTCTCCTTCTACATAAACACATTTTTATTTCTCCAAAAAATATTTGACAAACAAAAGAGAGGATGCGAGAAGCAGATAAGGTTGGATTGGTTCCAACCTCCAACAAATTGAGTTGAATTCAAAACTCAACTTTCTTTGAACCAGTCCAACCCTTGGACCAGGTCAAAAGCAGATAAGAGAGGGGGCACAAAAACCTTTTGGGTGATAGAAAAGTTACATACAAAATTTTGGGCATGGAATAAGAGTTGAAAAGTCAAAAAATGGTGGGCGCATGGGAGAGTTTGAATTCAAACTTCATTTGACTTGGTCCTAATTGGTTTCAACCAAATCAATTAATATAGACTCAATTAAACTAGCTTAAATTCAACCAAATTAGGCTTAGTCTAATCTAATAAATTTTTAATTAAATTAAAAATTAATTAGATCTAGGTCCTGATCAAATTAGGATCAAAACTCCGATAGCAATTAGGTCATCTCATAACCTGATCGGGTCAAACTCAATCAAATTAAATTCAATCAGACTTGATTGAATCCTCATTGCTCAGTCAAATTGAGCTAATTAGCAATTGAATTACTAATTAATCCTTCAAAAAATATTTGAGTCTAAATCAGATGGGTTATCGAGCAACAGAGTTCCATTAACTTGAAACTCCTAAAGAGTCCCAAACCAATGGGACTCTTGAATCCAATGTCCCAAACGAATTGAACTCACGATCATAGAGTCTCAGACCTATGGAACTCTTGATCAGAGAGTCCAAAATAAGTAGGACTCAGAGTCCTAGTCCACTAGGACTGTTGGTCATAGTGTCCCAGTCCAGTGGGACTCTTAACGACAGAGTCATAGATCATCAGGACTCCCGGACACGAAGAACTCAGAGTCCCAATCCAATGGGACTCTTGACCATAGTGTCTTAGATCATCGAGACTCAATATCAGCCATCAGATTAGGTAGAAACTCCTGTTGTGTGTGACCCCATAGGCTCGAATCTAAAGTCGGTAGCATAGAAACTAATTTTCTATACCAATCGATGTGACCATCTAGCAACGATGCCCGACATTCGGATAGGTCAAATAATTGTATTACAATATTGACAAACTTGTGGTATATGGTTATCGTATAATTCATCCCCTTGACCTCGATGCTCAAAAGAATGATTTAGGGTTTACTGTCAACCCTAAAATTCATCCACAGTGTATAACAAAATTTAGCATCCATTATATGGACTACTCCAACCAAGGATTTGCTAAATTAAAATATAGCGATGCACTTGCTCTAACACTTGGAGGGGTCAATCCCATCTTGACTCACACACTGACAAGCCAAGTACTTGACTACACCTAGTATCCTTTCGTTACTGAATTAGAAATTTAGGTAGTTCGGTACCTAAATGTAGTGAGTTGCTTATTGGTCACCGTGGTGATCTCAGGTCTAAGAGACACTCATACTCATATCCTTTTTAAGCAACTCTTGATAGTAAAGAGCTCTGTAGTTGGATCACGTCAGTGAAATGTACCCCTACACTTCACCTACATGCCATAACAGTATCTCCATACTTGGTAAAGAGGACAATCAATAATTATGGCACACAATGACCTACACTCGATACATTATCATCCTGGATAACAATGAATCATTTGGTCACGAACACGTTTGAGGACTAAATGATAAATTCTTCTTTGTCGAGTCTAAATAGTTCTGAGGACTTCATCACAGAAGAGTTCATCATAGGAAGATGTACAAAGTGATGAATATGATAAAAGAATAATTTTATTGATTAACAATTTAAGTACAATTACATTTAGCTCAACCATTTACAACCTAGATGATTAGCTTTAGGATACATTTTCTAATAGTATTACAGACACTTTTAAATACACACTATGATAAAAAAATAACCCATTTATTAATTTATAGTCAAAATTATAAAATTGTTCTTAGAAGTATATTATAAGTGACAACCAATCTGGCTTTTAGGGCACACATCTAACAAACTCTCACTTGACCTAAAGTCAATTGGCTACAAATCTAAGTTCCATCTTCTCAAGGTGGGCTTTGATCTTCTGTTGGCTTAATGGCTTTATCAGCGGGTCAGCAGCATTATCTACAGTATCGACTCTCTTGTCCTCAATGTATCCCTTCTTGAGGTAATCGTGGATGAGGTGGTATCGCTGCTCGATGTGCTTGGATTTTTAATGAGACCTCAGCTCCTTAGCTAAAGTTAGGCCCTATTATTGTCGTAGTACAGAGGGATGGCATCTGATGGCATCACTCCAAGTTCTGTGGTGAACTTCTTATACCAGAATGCCTTCTTTGCAGTTTTCAATGTAGCGATGTACTCTACTTCCATGGTGGAATCTACTATCACCGTTTGCTTAAAACTTTTCCAGCTGACAGCACCACCATTGTAAATAAATAGACTTCTAGATGTTGACTTTCAATCATCTATATCGAACATAAAATTTGAGTTTGTATACCCCTGGACCTAGAGTTCTCCATTACCAAAGATCAGAAACATATCCTTAGTCCTTCTCAAGTACTTAAGGATACATTTCATAGAAGTCTAGTGCTCTTCGCCTGGATTCAACTGATACCTGCTGATGACACTCATAGCATGGGCAATATCAAGTCGCATACATAGCATGGCGTACATGAGGCTTTCTATTATCGAAGCATAAGAGATCTTGCTCATGCATTCAATCTCCTCAGGTGTGTTCGGACAAATCTTCTTGGAGAGATGAATGCCCTATTTGAAGGGCACCAATCCCCTCTTAGAGTTTTCCATGCTAAACCTCTTTAGCACCTCCTCTATGTACATCTTCTATGAGAGACCTAGTATCCTATTTGGTCTATCTCTATGGATCTTAATTTCTAGAATAAAGGATGTCTCTCCTAGATCTTTAATGGAGAATTCTTTAGACAACCATATTTTGATCATAGTCAACATGAGAATATCATTCTTAATTAGGAGGATGTCATCTACGTACAGTACGAGAAAGACAACAGCACTTCCACTGATCTTTTTGAAAATACAGGTCTCCTCCTCATTCTTGATGATCTAAATGATTTGATCACATCATTAAAATGTGCATTCCAGCTTCGGGATGCTTGCTTAAGTCTATATATAGACCTTTGCAGCTTGTAGACCTTGTGATTAGTATCACTGGATGTGAAACCCAATGGCTGTTCTATATAGATATCTTTCTCAAGATATCCATTTAAGAATGTCATTTTCATGTCCATCTATCATATTTTATAATCGAAATAGGCTGCAATAGCAAGCAATGTGCGGATGGATTTGAGCATGGCTACCGACGAAAAAGTATCCTGATAGTTAATGCTTTTGCACTGACTATACCCTTTCACTATGAGCCTTGCTTTGAATGTCTCTATGTTCCCATCGACACCTATCTTTCTCTTGAAGATCCATTCACACCCAATAGGTACTATACCTTCAGGTGGATCTACCAAGGTTCAAACTTGGTTCGAGCACATTGAGTCAATCTCTGATTTCATTACCTCTAACCATTTTTCAAAGTCGATATCTGATATCGCCTCATCATAGTTTTTGGGATCATCACCATGAATCCCTTTTCCTATGAGGAACATTTTCTCTACGTCCTCTAAAATAGTACCTAAGTATCTTTTAGGAGGATGGAAAATTCTTTCTGATCTATGAGGTGGATGAGGTAGTGATTAGACTAGCTCAATCTGATTGGGTTTCATAGGTTTCTTGGCTCGTGGCTCTTGGAAGACTTTCTCCTCAAGCCGAATCCATCTTTCGATGCCACCATCTTGAATAAACTATTTTTCAAAAAAGATGGCATGTCGACTCACAATCATATTATGATCTTTCAAAAGATAGAAATAATATCCTAATGACTCTTTAGGATATCCTATAAATCAAGCTCTAAAGGACCTAGACTCTAATTTGTCCATCTATTGTCTCTTGACATGGGTTAGACAATCCTAAATTATGAGATGACTCAGACTTGGTTTCTTACCATGTCATATCTCATACGGTATGGTAGAAACAATTTAGATGGAATCCTATTCAGTAGATAAATAGCGGTCAATAGACTATGTCCCCAAAGAAACTCAAGAAGGTCCGTGCAACTCATCATGGATCGGACCATATCTAATAGGATCCAATTTCTCCATTTTAAAACTCCATTGAGTTGAGGCATTCCAGGTGGAGTCCATTGAGATACTATGCCGTTATCCTTAAGATAGTCCAAGAATTTTTGACTAAGGTATTCACCTCCTCGATCTGATCGAAGAACCTTAATGTATTTTCTTGTTTATTTTTTACTTCAAGTATAAATTTTTTGAACTTCTTAAAAGCTTTAGACTTATGTTGCATTAAATACACATACCCGTATCGAGATAAATCATTGGTAAAGGTGATGAAGTAGATGTAATTGCCCCTGGCTAGCATATCAAATGGGCTGCATACATCAGTATGTACTAAGGCAAGCAGGTCTGTGGCTCTTTCCCCATGTCCTACAAAAGGGAGCTTGGTTGTTTTACCATGAAGGCATAATTTGCAAATGGGATATAACTCAAAAGTCAACGGACTCAATAGCTTGGATTTCTCCAATTCGTTAATCCTGTCTTCAGCTATTTGACCTAGCCTAACGTGCCAAAGATACCTATCATTTAGACTATTCCTAGGTTGCTTTGATCCTATGGCATTCACATTTTGCTCGATATTGAAAATAAAAACATCAATATATAACTGATAGAGACCATTTATAAGAAAACCACTTGCAATTTTATTTCTTTCATAAAGAATATTATAATGATCCTTAAGAAAACTAATTACATAGCTTTTTTATGCTAAACATGAAATAGAAATTAAATTCTTGCTTACTGCAGGCACATAAAATTAGTCCCTAAGAACTAAAACTAATCCTGATGGTAATCATAGAGGATAAGGTCCCATGATCATAATAGTAACTCTTGTTCTATTTCCGACGCATAGGATCATCTCACCATCCCTCAGCCTCCTGCTATCCTCAAGATCCAGCATAAAAGTGCATAAGTAAGCACTAGAACCAGAGTCAAGTATCCAATTGGATATAGAGGAAATCGTAAGATTAGATTCTATAACGAGCATACCTTCAGAAGGACCTGCCTCCTTATTCTTTAGGTTGGCTAGGTAAAGAGGATAGTTCCGCTTTCAATGGCTGTCAGTATTGCAATGAAAATATTTTTCTTTGTCAGTGGCCTTCTTCTTTGGCTCTACCTTCTTCTTCATCCCACCATCCAACTTTTACTTCTTCACAAACTTCTTCTTTCCAAAAGACTTTCTCTTGGAAGAAGTCTACTTCACAACAAATACTGAGCCTTTAGAACCTTTCATAGAAAGCTCAGCAATAACTAGCATATTCATAAGCTCAGCCAAGGTATTCTGAAGTTTATGCATATGGTTGTTCATGATGAACTATCCATATGCATCAGTCAAGGACTGTAGAATTATGTTAGTCTGCAGCCAGGAACTGATACTCGACCCTCAAGCCGGTACTATCTTTTTTTTTATCAGATGAGCCACCAATTTGTGGCTCACTTCATCAACAACCGACACCCCCAACGAGGCTCAGACTCCCTCATCAACATCAAGCAAAAGGTAGGAGAGTTCATCAAGGCCCATGTCATCCAGTTCAACACTGCTGCTCTAGAGGTCTGAATTCTAGACCAATCAATTGCAATGGTTGCACTAAAGAGTGGCCTTCAAAAGAATGATCTACTATTCTCTCTGGAGAAAATATACCTTAGAAATTTTGCTGATATGCTGGCTCGGGCTGATGGTTATGTCCGAGCAGAAGAGGCCTTTAAGGCCAAGGATAGTGAAGCCATGGGAGAGCGGTGTGCGAACGGATCAAGTATGCTCGCTGCTGAAAGAAAGTGGAGTAAAGCTTAGTCCTGCTCTCAAACTCCTCTTGAGCACAAGCAAGCTCGAACTCCTCCTCGGGCCCAAAAGCAAAGAAGCCCCGATAGGACGGCTTGGCAGGGCTCCCCCCTTAGAAGGTTTCATAATTACGCCCCCTACAATGCTCCAAAAACTCAAGTATTGATGTAGATCAAGGAGCAGCTACCGAGGCCAGAGAGGATGCCTACTCATCCTGATAAGTGCAATCCAAATAAGTACTATCTTTACCATCATGATCATGGTCACGATATTGAAAAGAGCTCCAAGACGAGATCGAGGAGCTCATCAAGTGAGGTTAGCTGGGTCAATTTCTTAAACGCCGACCTGAGGCAAGAGAAGATCGGCCAAGAGTACTACCGTAAATGAAACCACCGAGGAGGGAGGAGCAGTCAGGAGATCGGCCATCTCTCAACATCATTAACACCATCTTTGGGAGACTTTGGCGAGGGTAGGCTAGCGGGTCAATAGAGTCTATGAAGAGATGGAGGACTGAGGAGCTCATAGCTTTTACTAATGAAGATGTCCATGGAGTTCAGTTCTTGCATAACGACGCGGTTGTAATCTCTTTAAATATTACTGACTATGATGTATGCTGCATTTTAGTAGATAATGGAAGCTATGTCGATGTCTTATTTTGTGATACTTTCTTCAAAATATTTATACCTAATAACTACATGGAACTTATGAATTTCCTATTGGTGGGCTTCACTAGCGATGCTGTGTCAGTTGAAGGGATAATAATATTAACTATGGCTACAGAAAAACACCCAAAATAGGCTCGAGCATAGGTCAGCTTTGTGGTAGTGAAAGCTCCATCGGTCTATAATGCAATTCATGGCCAACCTGATCTAAATGCACTCTGAGCTATTGTATCGGCCTATTATTTGAAAATAAAGTTTCCAACAAGCAATGGAATTAGGGAAATTAGGGGAGATCAAGTCTTGGCAAGACACTGCTATTCCATTGCTTTGCAAAAGAGCGACCAGTCTGATCCTTGCCTAGTTGATGGGCTGGATGTCTGCGATGACCTTACTAAAGAGCAGGATGAACCCATGGAAGACTTTATGGCTGTCCTCCTAAATGTTGGGGATGCAGAGCATACGGTGTAGATCGGCTCCAATTTAACAGACGAAGTCTAAGAATAGCTCATTGCTTTCCTATGGAGGAATGCTGATGTCTTCGCTTGGATTCCAGCAGATATGTCGGAGATTGATGCCGAGGTCATGGAACATCGACTAGCTGTTAACCCCAAGAACAGACCAGTGAAGAAAAAAATTTGGAGCCATGCACCAAAAAGGCAAAAAATGATAGTAGAGGAAGTAGACAAGCTCCTTAATGTTGGATTCATTCGAAAAGTCAACTATCCGACTTGGATCTCCAATGTGGTCCTGGTCAAGAAGGCCAATGGCAAGTAGAGAATGTGCATTGACTTTAAGAAGCTAAACAAAGCCTTTCCAAAGGATAGCTACCCCCTATCCAAAATCGATCAACTGATAGATGCAACCTCGGGCCATGAGCTCCTCACCTTCATAGATGCTTTCTCCGGCTATAACCAAATCTGGATGGTGCCGGAGGACGAGGAGAAAACTATTTTTATTACTGACCATGATCTTTATTATTATAGGATAATGCCTTTTGAACTTAAAAATGCAGACGCAACCTATCAACGTCTGGTCAACAAAATCTTCAAAGGCCGTAACATAGAGGTATATGTGGATGACATGCTTGTCAAGAGCTGGACTTCAATCAATCATGTTGCCGACCTTGAGGAGACCTTCAACGCTCTTTGGATGTACAAAATGAAGCTAAATCTGATCAAATGCACCTTTGGGGTAACCTCAGAAAAATTCTTGGGATTCATGGTGTTAAGGCACAGCATCAAAGCTAATCCAGAGAAGATCTGAGCCATACAAGAGATGACTACCCCAAGATCAATAAAAGAAGTTCAGCGCCTGACTGGAAAGGTGGCATCTCTGAATCGCTTTATCTCAAAGTCGGTCGAGCGATGCATGCCCTTCTTCCAAATACTTAAACAACCAAAGAAATTCTGTTGCACTACAGAAAGTCAGCAAGTATTTGAAGTGCTTAAGAACCACCTCAATTTGCCTCCCCTATTAGCTAAGCCTAAACTTGGAGAAGAGTTATTCCTCTACCTAGTGGTCTTCCCTATGATGTTGGTAGCTGTCCTAGTTAAGAAAGAGGCAAAAGTGCAATGACCAATCTACTACATAAGTCGAGTCTTGAGAGATGTGGAGATCAGGTGCACTAAATTGAAAAAATTAACTTACGCTCTTCTGATTGCAGCTAGGAGACTTTGATCCTATTTTCAAGGGCATATCATAATGCTTCTCATAGACCAGCCAATCAGGGCAGTCCTTCACCGGATGGACATCTTTGGGAGAATTGCAAAGTGCTAATTGAGCTTACAGAGTTCAACATCAACTGCCAACCCTGACCATCAATCAAGGCTCAGATACTAGCTAACTTCATTATTGAGTGCACAATTCTTGGTGATGTCGAACCTGAGCAGAATGAAGCCAGCATTCCATGGTTGCAACTGAGCTTCCCCAAAGAAAGAGTGGATCTTCCAAAAGGTTTCTAGGCCTTGTATGTGGATGGCTCTTCTAATGCTTTAAGCGCAAGCGCTGGACTGATCATGGTCAACCCGAAAGGCATCATCATCGAGTATGCACTGCGCTTCAAGTTTCCAGCAATAAAAATAATGGGACCGAATATGAAGCATCGATAGCAGGACTAAGGATAGCCAAGGAGTTGGAAGCAAACCTTCTTCGAGTGTATAGTGATTTCCAACTGGTAGTCAGACAAGTTAGTGGCAGTTATGAAGCTCGGAAGAAAAGTATGATAAAGTATCTTGAGAAAATAAAGGATTTGATTCCAGCCTTCAAGAGTTTCAGCATCTAATGAATTTTGAGAGTGGAAACACCAGAGCTGACCTCCTTTCTAAATTTGTCATACTGGTGCCAGCCGAACTGCCTAAGGAGGTCTTCTTCGAAGTCTTGAAATGCTCGAGTTTGAAAGAACCGCAGTCTATGATGCAGGTTGAGCATGAACCAAGCTAGATTAATCCACTGGTCACTTACCTCAAAGATGGGGCCCTACCTCATGACCCAAAAGAAGCCTATAAATTGAGAAATCAGTCCTTTCAGTATATTCTCTATGAGGGCAAATTATACAAAAGATCATATTCACTACCATTTTTAAGATGCCTTTGACCCTTTGAGGTTGATTTTGCATTATGGAAGGTACATGGAAGAATTTGTAAAAGCCATCTAGGTGTCGATCTCTATCTCACAAGCTGCTTTGGTAAGGCTATTACTGGCTAATCTTGTATTGGGACTCACTGGACTATGTTAGAAGGTGCGACCATTGTCAGAGCAATGCTAGTATTCAGAGATAGCCGACCTCCGAGCTTATCTCCTTGAGTGTCCCTTAGCCATTTGCATAATGGGGAATGGATATACTTGGCCCTTTTCCGATGGCATTTGGACAATGAAAGTTTCTCTTAGTTGCAATTGACTACTTTACCAAATGGGTTAAGGCTGAATCCCTAGCTAAAATTATTGAAGTAAAAGTGTAGGACTTCATCTGGAAGTTAATTATTTGCAGGTTCAACTTACCTTGGACTATCATAATAGATAATGGGCGATAGTTTACTGGAGCAAAATTCGTCGAGTTCTATGAAGACATGAATCATAATTTTATGTCAGTGGCTCATCCATAAGCAAACGGTGAGGTCGAAGTAACCAACAGAACTCTGCTATAGGGAATCAGTGCAAGACTTGAGAAGGCAAAAGGGACTTGGATAGATGAACTCTATCATGTACTCTAGGCATACCGAACTATCCAAAGATTGTCAACTAGGGAGACTCTATTTGCCTTGGCATTTGGGATAGAGGCAGTCATCCGAATAGAACTAAAACTTCCATTAGTGTGAGTCATGGCATTCAATGAGCAACAAAACTCACAGGATCTCAAGGCCAACATTGACTTGTTGGAAGAAAAAAGAAAAGTAGCTCAAGTTTGGATGGCGGCTTACAAGCAGAAGGTAGCTCGCTAATATAACTCAAGGGTCAGAGGCAAAGCATTCAAAGTGAGGGACCTGATACTTCGATGAGCAACCATCTTGCAACCTCAGAACCAAGAGAAGCATGCTCCAAATTGGGAAGGCATGTATGAAGTCAAGAAGGTCGTCCAGTCCAAAACTTACTATCTAAAAGAGATTGGAGGAGCGACACTCTCGTGCCCCTAGAATTTGGAGAATCTATAAATGTATTACAAGTAATCTTACTTCAATAAAACTCTCTCTCATTCTGACACCTCTATTCTTTGATCCAAAATTGTATAATGATAGGAAATAACTTAACCAAACTTTGTTTGAAAATAAAGCGAAGGCCTCGTTAATCTAAGACGAAATAAGGAGAGAGGTCCTTCCAACGGTCCTTATGCATCCCTACTGTCTTATTAGGAATAGGAGGAGAACCTCATCCAAACTTGAGCAAAATGAAGATCTCGTTAATCTAAGATGAGTGAGGGGAGAAATCCTTCCAACGGTCCTTATGCACCCCTATTGTCCTATTAGGAATAGAAAGAGAACCTCATCCTAACTTGAGCAAAGCAAAGGCCTCATTGATCTAAGACAAGATGAGGGGAGAGGCCCTTCCAATGGTCCTTAAGCGCCCCTACTATCCTATTAAAAATAGGAGGAGAACCTCGTCCTAGCTTGAGCAAAGAGAAGGCCTCATTAATCTAAGACAAGATAAGATGAGAGATCCTTCCAACGGTCCTTATGTGCTCCTACTATCCTGTTAGAAATAGGAGAAGAACCTCATCCTAACTTGAGCAAAGCAAAGGCTTCGTTAATCTAAGACGAGATGAGAGGAGAGGCCCTTCAAACGACCCTTATGTGCCCCTACTATCCTATTAGGAACAAGAGGAGAACCTCATCCTAACTTGAGCAAAGCGAAGGCCTCATTAATCTAAGATGAGGTAAGAAGAGAGGCCCCTATCAACAGTCCCATCAAACCCCTACCGCATCGATGGGAATAGAAGGAGAACTTCATTCCGATGCAAATAAAGACCTCCAATTAACCAAGATGGGAGGAAGACTCTGCCTTAGCAAAAGTAGAAACCTACCCCGTCAGGAACAAGAGGAGGACCTCATCCTGATGGGGGTGCAAAGTAAATCCTGAGCTCGACAAGAGTAAAGGAGGGCCTCGTCTTGACAAAGGGTCCAAGAAAAACCAACTAAGCTAGAAATAGAAAGATAACCTCAACCAAGCGTGGATAAAGATCTCTGATTATGAAAAGATGGGAGGAAAGTCAATCTTCAATAGCCATTTCAATAGAAAGCAATGTGGAGAAAGTAGAGAAACCAATGGAAATCAAATTAATCCAAGCAGAATGAAAAAGATGACTGAAGAAAGCATTCCTTTATTGATGTTGAGGTCCTTTGCAAAGCCGAGGTCTACAAGACCATCCAAAAAAAAAAAAAAACTATCTATAGATATTTGATTCATATAGGATAAAAATGAGAAAAGATATCATTTCATTAAAGTCAAAGTTAAGTACAAAATAAAGGTCTGCAAGATTGGTTATAAAAGAAAGCAAAAAAAAGCCGAAGATCTAAGAGAGATCTGATTCCTTGGACTTCGAACTATTGGCCATCACCAATGATTCATTTAGGCTGATAATTTCTTCCTCAAGTTTCTTTCTTCTTATCAGGTTATCGTAGAACATCCTGTCAGCTCTCTGGTAGTTCTTTTCTAATGCATGAAGTTTTTCTTCTCAGAACCTCAGATTCAACCTCGGCATCTTTGACGAGTTGCTATTCGCAAACTAGTTGAAGCTTTAGTTGCTAAACATTAGCCTTCTCAATCCTAATTGACTATGAAAGTTCATCCATGATCCTCTTTAAGGAGGCAATCTCTTTCGATTCCTACTTATGCCAGATCGATAATTATTGGCAGGCTGCTATTGAAGCCGAGTCACCTCACTATTGGCAGCTTGGAGCTATTGCTCAAGTTTAGATATTCTCCTGCACCAGCCCAACCGATAGGTCTCGTAGGTGGACTTAGTATCAAACAGCTACTTCTAAAGTGAAGAGAACCAATGAGACCAATCTCATTCATATCGGACTTTATCAAAGGACCATGGTGAACTCCCCTCCAACAGCTGAATCTTCTCTCCTGCCACCTTGAGTTCCACTTCGAGGGAGCTGATCTTCGCAGACAACGCCCAAGACTTATCACTAGCAATTTTTCTAAGCTTAGCCAGCTCTTTCTTGAAATTGCCTTTTCTATTATTGAAGCTCATAGAATTCTTCATGTGTAGCTTGCGAAGAAGAGTGACATCGATCGTCGCCTCTGAAGCATTCTTCCTGGATCTCTGAAGTTCATCTTTCATCTTTTCTAACTTTTTCTTTAGGTGATGAATCTTCCTCTTTAAACTTTTGATTATGGGTTTTATAGGGATGCCTTGAGGCAACGGTTTGGCATCATTTGGAGATGACTGGCCTTGACTGCGATCACTAAAAAGATTTCGAATAACATTCACCATGACACAAGTGTAAAGGAAAGAAAGTTCATTTTCATTTCGTAAAATGTTTAAGTAAACCAAAAAGAAAAGAAAGAAAAGTATAAGTAATCAAAGATTTTCGACCTCGGTCGGTTCAGTAGTAGGTGAGGTCGGTGCATTCCTTGCGGCCTCAGACTCAATTGCAGGTCCTGGAGCTTCAGGAGCGGATTTGGTAATAGGAGAGGTGGCCCTAGCATTAGAAGGATCGGCTTCTTCACTGGGCTCGTCTATCAGAAGGATGAGATCTATCTCTGGAAAGTTCTTCACAACCCTCCCCAAGCAGATCTCGAATCCCTCTAGAAATGCCTCCTGGGCGAAGGCAATCTTGATGTCTTCCATTGCTTTGCAGGACTTGAAGGCCTCAACAGTTCGCTCCTTCTCGATGCCGACCTTCTCTTTAGTCTTCTTCCTTTTGTCCTCCGAAAGAGTCAAGGCCGCACTCAGCTCCATAGAAACCTCCTCTTCTCTCCTCAATGCCTCTCGAAGGCGATCGGCCTTCGTAGTTTGTTTCTCCAAGGCTTCCTTCAAATGGTCAACCTCGGCCTGAACCCTTTCTATCTCTGTCTGAGCCTCATGGAGGGCCTTGAAGAACTCGACTTAGCATAGATCGATCACCTTCAAATGGGCAAACAAGTAATTCACCAGCTATAGGATAGAAAAAAATAAAGTCAGAGCTCTGGGAGTACATCCCACATTCGATCAAGTTCGAAGGTATTAATTATCTCGAGGAAGGTAGTGAAGGACTCGTCAAATCTTTCAGCATCCTACTTTTCAATCATTTTATCAATAATGTGTGGGAGGATGCTGGCCTTCATCAGGGATTGGATGACCTCTCGATCATCCAAGGAAGCTCGCTCCCGATCAAAGCCCTCACCACTCAAGTTTTTGATCATCCTTCTTATCCTTTTTTCGATGGTGTCCTTTTTTCTCTTCTTCTTCTCGACGATCTCATGCTATTTAGGAGGTGCGGGGGCAGCATCCTCTTGGGGCATGGTCGGAGTTGGTGCTGCCACATCGGCCTCTAGGATGGGCGCTTCCTGGATCGGCATGGTCGGGATCGGCTCATTAGTGCGAGCCTTCTTCAATGTTCTCGGTGGAGCTGCCCTACCTCTTGAGGGACCTTATCTCCTTTGCCAAGCAGTTCGATTCTTCTGATATCATCTCTACAAAAAAGAGGGAGAAAGGAGAAAGGAAGCGGTGTCAGGACTAGGAACAAGGACACCACGTGACTAACTGGCTAAGGAGAGCTACCTATTGGATTAAGCGGACTAACCCCGAAGTTGAATAAGGTCAGCTCATCTAAAAGCTTAGAGATCGAAGGGATGTTAAAGTTCTTCAATTTATCGACAAAGCCCCGATCCTCGCTCTCCAGCCTGGGAGCTCGATGGACTGAGTCCCTTATCTCCTCCCATAAAGAAAGTCCTAATTCTAGGGAGGGACATGAGATAAAGATAAACTTCTCCTTCTAGTTGTGAATGGAAGAAGGAGCACCCTTAAGCAATTCCTGCTTTTCAAACTGAGAGAAAATATACCACCAATCTATGGTGGTGGGATGATGTTTGAAGGTAAAAAAGGTGCATAATAGAAAAATGGTAGGTCGGACTCCTACCATGATGCATAGAGAAAGAAATCCTATGATGAATCTAAAGGAGTTCGGTGCCATTGTGGCAAAAGAAATGTTAAGAAACTTGAACAGACTAACAATAGAGGGAAGCAAGGGCAGCCTAAGTCCCGTACGGAGGGTTTCGAGGTACAGATAGGTTCGATCTAGGGGTACAGGCTCAATCACTAGGCTTGGGAAGTTCAAGCTCAAATTCGAGAGAAATTTCGAACTGAACTCTGACTAAGAAGAGATCGTCAGGCCAAAGTTTGCATGGAATGGTAGCGAGCACAAACAAGGGCTGGGACATGTCTATGGGCTCGGTATCCCTAAGGGATAGGTTCATCAAAGCCAAATGGGCCAAACTCTCAAAACAAGTCGATCAAGACTCTTCGATGGATATTTGGATCAAAGTAAACTTGAAAAATCCCCCAAAAAATTGAGAAAAACAAGATGCTAGACTTTTTCAAAGAAATCAAAAGGGTAAGATGCAGAAGACATAGGAACAATCCAAAAAGCAATTTTAAGACTAACCTAGTGCAACTGAGAAGGGTGGAGAGACGACGACATCATGTAGATCGAACAGGAAGGTACCTGCAATCGGGGAGGACGACATGAGGAACCGAAGCTCTCGAGCAAGAAAAAAGCTAGAGCTTGAGGAAGAAGGAGATTCAAGCGAGGTGAAAAATAAAGAAGAGTAAAAATCCTTAAATAGCTTGAGGAACTCTGAGGCGGTTATGATTGCAGATCCCTCCTGGCCGCCCTTCATGCGATGCTTGTCCCATTTGTCATGGCAGGGGTCTGGCAATGGGTAAATCCTTAATGATGCTATACCTTGGATGGATTTTTGATGAGAGTTTTGAAAAATATCTTTTTGAGTCATCTTGCATTTATGAGGTTTCGACACCGGCATGGTAGATGCCAAAATTTCCCATCCGATGAATGTGGAAGGCTAAATAAAAAAAAAGAGAGTAAAGAAGAGAAAGAAACTTCGGCAGTCATAATTTTACTTCCTTCAAACTTCGAACTCGAGAGTAAAGAGACTTGTGTTGGGGATAAATCGACTTTTGCTAAAGTTCTGTCGGATGTCTGATCTCTGGGTGATCCTGCCCAGTGGCGATAGCCATGGTCGATGATAAGTGGTAAAAATATACTAATAAAAGTATTAAATTATAAAATAAATTAATCTATTTTTTTAAAAATTGATACTTTTATTAATCTTATATAGAAAAGAAGGTCACCAATATGAAGATCTTATTTTTTGGTTTAGATGAAACAAATTTCAGGCAAAACGGACTTCAAACGAGCCCAAAATTGAATTTCAAAAAAAAAGAAAAGAAAAACTGGTCTGGTTTAAATCGGTTCAGAAAAACTAGCTTAGCAGACTGCCCGATTTGATCGCACCAGTAGACCGACCTACTGATGCAGCAGTGACGGCAGGCTGACATCAGCATTTTTCACGACGCACGATGGACTGACTTGAGGGTATTTCGGAAATTTCACATGAAGAAGCACGCTCCGATTGGCTGAAGAATGCGGCGGTCCATGCAACACCAAGCTTGCGCATGGTTTATAGAGGGTAATTTGGAAATTTTATTTGATCCGATGGGTGCCTTTCACTGAGATTTGATCGGACGGCCAACACGCATGCGCTAACGAACGACATCCACAGCTCCCGATCGAGATCCAACGGCTGAGATTCATTTTGATATTAAACTAAAGATCAGAAGCCTTCCCTGTGCACGATCTGACGGCCTAGATTCAATCCAATGATTGATCCAACGGCTGGCATGAATTGCAACTTGATCTGAAAAATTTTAAAGGATTTTTAAGCAATTTTTGGACCATTTGATCAACATCCAACGGTTAGAATCATCCAGGATCCTAATTTGAGTTGTTTTGAGAGTTTTAAACCTAATTTTTAAAGAATTTTGAGAAAAAATCGATCTCTAAGCCGATAAAGTCTACTATTGTCGAAGAAAAAAGGAGAGAAGACTGAGAAAAAAAAGAGTGAGAGAAGAAAAGAAAAAGTGAGAGAAATAAAAAAAAAGAAGAGAAAGAGAGGAGAGAGGTAGAAAGAGAAGAGAGATTTTTGAGAGAAAGGAAAGGATTTTTAATTTTTTTTTTCTTTTGACAATCAAAACAGTGATCAAGGAGCTTCTTCTTCTTCATCAAGTTCTTCACACCAAGAGCGATGGATAATCAATTTTAGCAATTAAACAGTCTAATTTCTCTATGCTTTTTATTTTATTTGCTATTTTTGAACTTTATTATCATGAAACTAAATTTTTTTTTACTAAGGCTAAGGTGTAGCCACTCTTTTGATGCAATATTCAGTGTGATTTATTTTTAATTTTAAATTTTATTCATGAGGAGTATATAAATCTGATCTTAATGCTTTTAGATTACTGGCCATCTTCTAATTGATCTGATGAACATAGATGTTACGAACCAAGTACATCTATGTTATTGCTTCTTGATTATATACCTTGTATTATGAATCAAATTAGAATTCATATGCATGCAGGAAATTTTAGTGCGCTTTGGACGCAGCGTATTTTAATTAGAGGGTTTCACAAAACTTAATGCATTAATATTTATTTAAATTACACCTGGACCAAGGGATAATTAATAAATATTGATAGTTTTGCTATGCCTGGACCAAAGGATAGTGAATAAATTAGGAGACTCCACCGTCACATGAAATAAAATTAATCTAATAACCTGAATATTGTATTGACTGAGTTGGTGAACCGATTGCCTTAGTAACACATTGCTCTTAAGTTTAAAATCCTAATAATTACACTCTCTCTATTTTCTTAAAATTTTTAATTATTTCTTTATTTTGTTCTTTAATTTCTTATTCTCATAAATCGGTCTTCTAAATAAAGCATAGGAAAGAGCTTTTCAGTACTTATTTTTCAATCCTCTAGGGATGATACTCTACTCATTCACTTTATTACTTGATCGACTGGTGCACTTGCCATAGCTATAAATTAGCACGCATCAAGTTTTTGGCACCGTTGCCGGGGATTGTGTCTAAAATAATATTAAAATTTTGATCCTAGCTTTACTTTAGAAATTTTATTTTTAATTTTTATTATTAATTTATTTTTTAAAAAAAAATAAAAAAAATTGTTCAGTGCATGACACGTACTGGATATAGTAACTTACTACCTTTAGATCCAAAAATTGAAAGGACCATTAGAAGACTACAATAAGAAAGAAACATGGTAGCTGAAGATCCTAACGACATCAATCTAGGATTGGATATGGCGATCGAAAGGACAGCATGAAGCTATTCGATCAGTACATCATCCATTAAATGATTACATCACACCATCTATAGCCGATGCAGCTTCGAGCATCAGGAGACCGCCTGTACGAGCAAACAACTTCGAAATAAAATCGACGATGATCCAGATGATTCAATCAACTGTCCAATTCAGTGGACACGTGCATGATGATCCGAATGCCCATATTTCTAACTTTCTTGAACTTTGTGATACTTTTAAAATTAATGGGGTGTCGGATGATGCTATTAGATTAAGGTTATTTTCCTTTCTCTTTATGGGACAAAGCTAAAAGTTGGCTTCATTCTCTTCCTGCAGGTTCTATCACAACTTGGGATGTCCTAGCCCAAAAATTCTTAGCCAAGTACTTTCCACCTTCCAAGACTGCCAAGATGCGCAATGATATCACTTCTTTTATGCAGATGGACATGGAGACACTATATGAGGCTTGGGAGCATTTCAAGAATTACTGCTGAGGAGATGTCCACATCATCAACTATCCCGTATGGCTTCAGGTACAAACTTTCTATAATGGTTTATCTCCTACTAATCATTCTATGATTGATGCAGCAGCAGGAGGAACCATTAATCCAAAAAATGGAGGAAGAAGCCTTCGATCTGATCGATGAGATGGCATCAAATAGCTATCAGTGGCAGACAGAATGCATGATGCCAAAAAGACTAGCAGCTTGTGCAGGGAGTAGATTGCGTGCCAACTTTACTAGCTAAAATTGCAGCCCTTAGAGCCGAAGTCAACAACTTGAAGGGAACAGCTATGCATATTCAGAGCATTACTTGTGACCTATGTGGAGGAGGACACGATACGAGCAATTGCCAGACAGGTAATCCTTTTGCTAAAACAACTTGATACAGCTAATTATGTTGGTAATTTTTTCAGGCCAAACAAAATAATCCCTACTCCAACACATACAATCAAGGGTGGAGGCAGCACCCAAATTTCTCATGGAGTAATCAAAATGCAGCACAACAGCCACCCCCGGGATTCCAAGTACCTGAAAAGAAGTCCAACATGGAAGAGCTGATGGTCAAATTTATGCAAAACCAAGAAGCAACTATAAAAAATTTGGAAGCCAAACTTAGGCAGGACCAAGCAGCAGCAATTCGAAACTTGGAGATGCAAATAGGTCAAATGGCTAAGATAATCTCCGAGAGACCTCAAGGGATCCTTGCCCAGCAACACGGAGACCAATCCAAGGGAGCAAGTCAATGCTATCACCCTAAGAAGTGGTACAAAGCTGGAGGAGCCACATCAGAAGAAAGAGACTGAAGAGCCAACTATAAATAAGGAACCATCAACTAAAATTCGTCAGTCACCAAAACAACCAGTAGATGGATGGTCTCCAGGTATACGGTTTATCGATCCAAATGTGAAGCCCTACGTACCACCACTACCATTCCCAGAGAGACAAATACAGCATCCAGATAAGAAATTTTCTAACTTTTTTAAAATTTTAAAGAATTTACATATTAATATTCCTTTTGTAGATGCTATTACTCAAATGCCCAGGTATGCCAAGTTTCTCAAAGAAATCCTAACAAATAAGAAAAAGCTGAAGGAGCATGAGAGAATAAATTTGAATGAAGAATGCTCAGCAATACTTCAAAATAAATTACCACAGAAGCTAAAAGATCCAGGGAGTTTTACTATCCCTTGCATTATTGGTGATTGTAGTTTTGATAAAGTTTTATGTGATTTAGGAGCAAGTATTAATCTCATGCCTTTTTCTATTTTCA